>JAQFXU010000034.1:0-131857 GCA_034693705.1 Spatulosminthurus flaviceps | reverse complement strand
AGTATATCGTCGGGTAAAGTCCAAAAGGGGCTATAATTTTCGTAACGTTATGGGAAAAACAAAATTATAGCGCCTTTTGGACTTTACCCGACGATATATTACGTAGAGTGTCTATATTATGGTCTATGGCATGTGAGACAAACAGCATTTGGAAAGGTATTTTCAAATTTGAAATATTTTTATGTCTTATGGACATATCTGGAAGCTCTCCCGTAGATATTTGTATTTTCAATTGTATTTTGGCCCTTGCATTTCTTATTGAGTATGTTTAGATTTGGTATAGTTACTCATTCTTTGCACATTCTGAGAGAAAAAAATAGGTGGTATTTTTATTTTCCTCACTCCGAGAGAAATATTTGATTTTGTATGTTGAATTTATGCATTTTCGACATGACTGCAAATAGTTTATTTTTTTAATGTCCAAGCAAATCTTTACTTTAAATTTAAATTGTGAAATTGGTTGAAATTCAGTTTAAGATACTCGTGGCTTTTGAGTTCTTCGTTTTGAGTTTGAAAGAAAATTGTGTACTAACTACAAAACGTAATACAAGGCTGAACACTAACCCCCTATCGCTTACAAAATGCGATGTGAAAGATTATGTTTTTCTCAGCTACTACTGCTGGTTAATGTTTAAAAAATTTGTAAACCACGAGGTCGAATTTTATTTTAGATTTGCATTTATTTCAGTTTGATGATTTTCTAGGGACGATATTTACTGCATTTATATACCAAGGCGTGCCCGTAGCTTCTGACTGCCCCATCTGACTTTGCACTTCAGTCATGCTTCATTATGTAATTTGAAAAATTTCATTTCATTGTCACAATAATTCGAAAAATGAACTAAAAAATTCGAACTGGAGTCCAGCTGTGGGATTCTCCCACAAAGTCTGGTATCATTCTCAGTGCATGCAAGTCCCAATAATTAGGAATGAGGAGTGAAAATTTTAGGAGGGTTTTTGTAAATAAATACACATCTTTGTCAAAAGGCTTCCAGGTTTTTATAAATTGTATTCTTGAGGCGTACATGTAATTTATTATGTACATTAATGATTAATATAATTATTATAATTATTATAAATATTAATGATATGCAAAAATACTGCATTTATTTATTTATATATTTTATTTATTTCAACTTTATTCACGTGACATAGCTGAATCAGTACAAATTAATTTATGCATTAATTTATGAGGCTACGAAAAAAGTTGTGGTTTAAAATTCAGAGGCGATTCGATTATTTTTTTAGCAACCCGAGTTTTAGGTTAGGAAAACTTTCCTGAATCGAATCTAAACAAATCATGGTTCATACAATTGGGCATTATTTTCAAACTAATAGACTTTTGCTCGGATCGAGCAATTATTGGGACCTCACGCTCAGTACAAGTCCAAGTTAAGTTTTCGAGACATTACAAACCGAAAATTAAGGGAAATAATGGCCTGGGTCTACAACTAAACTAACATTCACAGAGGAAGTCCACCAGAAATGTGTAAGGCCAAAAGTGTAGAGATCAAATATGATGGTATTGAACCGCAAGAATGAATCCCTGTTACTATTAACAGTAGCGTTGAAAATTCTGGGAAAATTTGAGTGGATGCGGAACTACACAAAATATAGTCCTTTTTTAGGGCACTGCAGGGGCCCTTATGTGATTGTCATGTGCGTACGTCCGTTCGTCCACGAACATGATTGCTCGAAAACTACTCCACCGATTTCAGTAAAAAATTTTGTGGACGTTCCTTAGCAGGTGTAATGTACGGATGAGTTCGTATTTGAAATCGGTCGGGTATTTTCGGGGGAACAAATTATTTATGGTTTGTCGTTTTCATGCGATAACTCCTAAACTCATTGACCAATTTAATGAGATTCTCTTTAAAAAAAACTCTGCTTGTCATTAGCCACACATTGACTGATTTGATTGGGTGCTCTGATATTTTTGAAAAATTATCAAATTTTTTTTATCTTAATGAAATGTTTTTGTCAACCATACATGACTAGAAACATTTTGACTTTCCTGAAATTTTGATTAGGCACTGATATTTGTTTTTTTTTAATTCTCATAATTTTGAAATTTTTTCATTGCAATGAAATAATTTCATTATCAACCATATGTGACTGGAAACATTTTGACTATCCACAAATTTTTACTGGACTCTTATGGACCCCGAAAAATGGATTTCTATTTCCCTCAATAATTCAGAAAATAGACCGAAATTTTACGAACCCTGAAACTTTGCACAAGAAAATCTATATCTTAAAAAATTAAAATTAAAATTGTAGTCAACATTTGAGCCGAATTTAATAATGCCATTATTAATTCCCAACAATTTCAATTCACAACTCTCTTTTAACGCCTCTTTTGCGGTTTGGAAACACTGAATGAATATCCCTACAATTAAAAATAATAGCAAATGGCCAACAATAATAATATAAAGGCCCATCTTGCCAGCAATTTGATCGAATTAATGGACTTGAACAACGCCTATTAAATGATGATAAAATCAAAAATTTGGTGCCCCTGGTATTTTATTGAGTTGTAATTGTCACCTGAGCCTAGCGCACCCAGCCAAAACAAGCGAAAACTCGGTATAATTACATGTTACGCAACCTCTACTCTTGATATGACACCATTTATTTCATTAAAGTTCCTAAGTTTTATTTTGTTAAGTAAAGTAAACAATTCAACAACTCTCGAAAATCACTTTATTCAAGCAAAGATTCTTGTGCCCTAGAACCTCATGGTTACGAGGCTACAGAATACATTATTAATTCGAAAATACAGGACTGGAGAATAAATGTTCTCCAATCTTGGGAACATTATCTATAAATACTTTTGTACTGAATTTTAAATCTTTCATGGGACGTTCGATGTTTTTTATCAAACAGTTTATGAACGCTCAAATTTAATACATACCTAAAAGGTTTTATCAATCCCAAGAAAATTCTCAAAAAATGTTGACAGGCAAAGCGGAAATTTTCAATAGTGTGCAGCATAAGTGTACGCTATTCCAAAGCTTCTGTCATAGATATTTTATATAACTACGCACCCACAGATTCTCAGTCAAGCCTGTCAATGTCACTGACAGTGCACAAGATAAAAAAGCAAAAAAATGTCAATTAAATTCCATTTTTATATGGTTTACGTGGAACCCTTTATTATGACTATGCTTTTTATGAATGCGAGCTTTCGACGTCTAACCGACCGTCATCTTCAGGCAACCGTTTGCAAGTCTAAAAAAAAAATGTCAACGTTTTTACATCGAGTACCGTAACGTTTTACTACCTAGTATTTCTGGAGTCTTTTTTTTACTACTAATCCTCTGGGAAAGTTTTTGGAAATATGCTCTTTTCCCTTTTCTTATTGTAAAGGGATTCATTGTAAGCATGTCAAGAAATCAACTTGTAGTGAGTATCTACTCCAGAATCTGTTAAAAGTTTTTTTGTCCGCAAAGTCTCAATTATTTTGCAATATTGAAGGTGAAAAGAGGAGCCGTTATTTTTCTATCATGTACCCTTGATTATTGCTATTATTGTACTAATAACTTTAAATTAACAGTATGACATTGTAGGCTAAAGTAATAATAATTATTGTAAATTGTAAGAACCCTGTTGTAGTTGACTACTGTCTTTATAAAGGGGTGCAGTCTAACTGATTGTAAGAAGGAACTATACACAAGCGGAGTACATCTACGTCCACCATAGTCATTTCTTGCCCATTAAAAAGTAGTGTATTTTCTAGAAGCCAGAGTTGACCTAAGGTTAGTTTTGTATTGGAATAAGGAGGAAAAATCGATAAGGAAAAATGTCGTCGTTATGGCCAAGAGAGAGAGAGAAAGTGCCACTGAGGAGCTTTTGTTAGAAATGTTTTTCGCCTCTGCTCTTTATCATTCTTTCTCATGAGCGAGCGAATTGTGATACAAATCTCACTGTTTATGTACTTGTGAGCAACTTCTTTACTTTCCACACGTCACCATCCAATAAATTAACGTGCATAAATAAATGTTTCATGTCCAAATTACAGTTGACAGGTTATACCAGTAGTCAGGGCAGGAGAAAATAATTATTATGTTCCTACACAAATTCATGTTTATAAAAGTGATGAGCTCAAAGGAATGATGAATACAACTGTCCATGACGATGTAAACAGTACAGCTGTTTATATGTCAAACAACGTTATTGTGTAAACGAGAATAACATGGTTTTTGTTTCCCAACAAGTAGATATTATTAATCACGTTGATGAAGCGTGCTCTAAACGTGGAATTCTATAATGAAATTATTAATGTTGTTTTTTTTGCTGATACATATTTGTCGTTGTATTTTTAGATACAAATACTGAGCCGAACTCGATCTCAAATTCAAATCCAAAATTGGGTCTACCTAACTTGGGATATGATAACCCTGGTCTAGTGGTAGATAATGATTTTGAGGCACCTGTAAGGACAAACAATAATTTGGATCATCCTTCACAATCCAGATCCAATGCTTCATCAGCCAACGTTAGTTTTCAATTTATTTTTTGTAAATAAATTTTTCAATTAAATTTTGTCCAAATTAAATTGAACTTAAGAAAAAATCAACTCCCTTAAAAAAAAAACTTTTTCTTTCAAATACAGCGAAGTTCAACAAGCTATAGAGATTCATTACATTTTATGGATGGAAGACGTAGAATTGACCTGGTCCTCGTATACGAGGAGGACCTGGATTTTGCCAAAGAGCAGCGCCGGAAAACCTTTTTACGTAACATTGTCACTGAAGGACTGGAAATTGAAATTGAAAATCCAGATCCAACAAAAAGGGTAAGTATTGTTAAAAAATAGTGATAGGTGCCAGCTCATCCGGATTTTATTAATGAAGATAATTTTAGGCATTATTAATATTTGGAAATGTAATTCTATAATATTTCAGTTCAATCAAGAGACGAGAACACATTTTGTTAAAATCCATGCCCCCTGGCCTGTGTTGACAAAATATGCGGAAATAATGAACATTAAAATGCCAATACGGGTAAAAATTTATTAGTGTGTGCTATTCTCTCTCTCACACAAACACATATTTCTAAAGCAAAAAACTTATCTACTCTCTTAACATCTTTCCACGTTCAAATAATATTTGTACTCTTGAGTGTCTTTCACTATTATAATATTAACCAAACCAATATATCATATTTTCATGTCACAAAAAATATACATACTCAGCATACCCCTGCTAGCACTATTACTCTCACCCATCTTTTTCACCATATAGAGCTGCCAAAAAGGATAGTAACAATTTCCTGAAAGCTGCCACACACACACACACACACACCTGACACTCCTGAACGCCAAATACTCTGAATAAGACATTATCCTCTGGCCTAGCAGAATAGCTGAGAAACCATCTGCACGCTATAATTTCTTGAGAACTTTTTCTCCCAGTCAATTGGCACAAAATATAGTTGCTTTTATTCCTCCAACTTTTCCCCCTAAAATTTCTCTCTCTCTCTCTCTCTCTGCTTCCAATTTCCTCCTATCAAATCAACTGTAACTATATATGTGCACACCAAAAAAACTATGTATTTGTATGGGTGCATAAATGTCTGATGTTATCATAACGTATATGTGACAAAATTGCAACTGCAGGCAAAATTCACTGCTCTTGACCAACATACGGATGTCATATGACCAATATATTTCCTACACATTAAAAATTCACACGATGAGAATATCCTTCAAAAATCATCGTACATGGGAGCTTCATTTGTTCTTTTAGCACATTTGTGTCAATGTACGTAACACTTGAGACGAGTATAAATTTAGAAAGAAAATTTCTCAAGAGTTTTCCCTCTGCATTTTTTCTAGTACTCATTGACGGATTGGAAAGTGAAATGCTTTTCCCTATTGTAACTTGTAATACTTCTCTAGAGATATAAAATGGATTGAAAAAGCCTGTGTGGGCTCGAACGAGGCTATTTCTGCCTTTTTATTTCCAATTTAATAAAATATCTCAGGGAAATTGAATTGGGTTGAACTGGAAGAAAATTTGGAATTTCAAGCCTACGTATAAATATGCTTGGTTATGCAGGTACTTGAAAATCGTGGTAGAAACGATATTTTTAAATTTAATTTACTGCACTGCAGAAATATGCTCTAGTTGAGTAAATTAATAGTAATTATTGAGTCATTGATTTGATTGCATTGGGAAAACAGGTTCAATGAGAGTTTATTTATAGCTCAGGTACAGTTTGAAAAATCCATGAATGAATTGTTTTTGTAAGTTGAAGTGCTCACAATTAAAAACAATTATTTTTCATCCTTGAGGGAAAATTAATCCGAAACAAATTATCCGCACAAGCTCGTGCGGTTTCATAGCTGATTCATAGATTCATAATTAGAAATAATTTAGTGTCCTTAAAAACAACTTGAACAACCGTCACATTTCTATTAGTCGAGCGAGCGATTTATTAAGCGAGTGCTAAACCATTAGAGCTAATACAAGGAGATAAGTAGTATAAGTACCTGTGATGGTATTACAAGGGAAAAATCATTATTTGCTATTGCACTACTAACTACTAACTATGCGGAAGAAGTGGAATTGAGAAAAAAAGAAATTTCTCCAAGCTCACCCTTTCATTCAGCAGTGTTGTTTAACGTGTAAAAGTTGAGTTCTATATACTTGAAATGTTTTCTTTGCCTTTATACGTTTGGTGATTGGTGACGTATTTTAAAATGATTGTATGTAATGTTGTGCTATAATGTCTCGCTTTAACTGTTCTCCAGGTAAATAAATAATGTCAATAAGATTGAGCCAGCAAAGCTATATCGACCACTAGAACATTTTGTCCCATCTATAGTCCTTCTGGCACAAAATGTCATGCTGCACGCGAGGTTTCAACTCATTTATTAGCTTAGTGTTCTTCCATATATAGAAGTGGTTCCTCAGTGGGACAATTTTTTAATAAGGTCAAGGTATGGGGTAGTGGAGGAAGGAGTAGTAGTTGAAGAGTATATTATCCTGCCTATCTTTCCGGCTCCAGCCTACCTAAATAGGTTTCGTGCATCGTCCATGCTAATTTGCATGTATAATAGAGGCATACTCAAAGAGAGGAAAGAAAATTGAGCCCTAGCTTTTCTTATCGGGTGATATTGCAGTGGATTGTCAATTGGATTTTATTTGGTTCTAATAATTGTGCAAATATATTCCAGCTCACAACACTATCATACTTTCTTCCGCCATTAATTTCAGCTTGTCATGTTCATGAACAGATAATATCACAATGTCTCTATAGTTCAAGTTCAAGAGCATTTCTTTATGGAAAATAAGTAAGCTTGGGCCACCTCATATTTTTTCCTAATCCTATCTAACTATAAATGCTTACTCATACTTTACCATTAAATTCAATTATCTTAATAGGAACTTTCAACTTTATCACTCCTGGCTTAAATTGCAGAAAAGCGAGGGATAGAATTGTTTAAATGGGAAGCTAAACAAGTAGAGTACTTACTATAACTAGATATTTTTAGTAAATCAAGTCCAATTAAAGTACCTTGGAAACTATTTAATTTCCTGGGCATTTCCAATTTTGACTCAGCTTAATAACTTTCTCAGGTTAAAAAAAATAATGGATGGCAAAATTGCAAACATATATTTGCTTGTACCGAAGTACAGATGAAAAAATACATACATTGTTAGTGCGGGAATGAATGGTAAAGCTGAAAGAAAGTATCGTGCTATGTGAGTACATTCCCTGACCCCTCGCGTATGCAATTTCCCTCAAGCTCTCCTCTGCATTCATAATTCATGGGTAGGTGGAGCAGACTTTTCTAAATGCGTTGGAGCATAAACTTTGAAACTCTAGATAGTCCACACACACACACTGACATTTACTTAATAAAAAATTACAAAAAACATGCTGAAAATGTGTGAGTGGATGAGATTTTTATGAAGCTAGGCCGGATATCCAATATCCTTTCCGTAATTTTGAACTTTCATGCTATTTTTCGTAGCTAGGGTATTTATTAAAATATTTTTGGAACTAAGACTACTCTAATATGTATCCCGAAATGTGAGGGACAATGTGAGTCTGGACAGTTTGTAAACGAAAAAATGAGTAAATTCCGCCAAAAAGTTGGCAAAAAATTGCATAAATGAAATCATTGCTCACTCACGTGAATTCCCTTAGCTATAATAAGGAATTAAAAAGTTGGCTTCCTCATAATATGTACATATTTTTACGAGAGAGTCGACAAACGTTTGTTTGCAAGGCTTGTCATGTTTGGAATGATTGTAAACTGACAGTTGATTTGCATTTGGGATGGAAACTGTCAAAATTACCAGACATAATTAGAAATCGAGCCTGTTCCCTCTACATAACAATTAGCATGATAAATAAGAAAAAGGCACACCTGCTTTTTTCACCTTAGTCCTCTTTTTACTGTACTGGAAGGAAAAGTGATGAGTTGTGGATATGACATGATAAAATGACATGTTTACCTTTTATTTGTTAAATAAAAAATCCCTATACATAGGCTCCGGTTTGTAAATCCCGTAATGCTTTTTTATATTTACATTTAAATATACAGCGTAGGAAAAGTAGAAAAATATATAGGAAGCATGGCGATTGTATAGCTTAAAATATTGTCCCTTGAAAACATGTGTTGGACTTAGTTTCGTATTTCGTACATATACGTCATTTCGTTTCCTATATATAGTAGTAATAGTAATGAGGTGATAGTAATGTAATGTTCTCATTCTGGAAATCCTGAACTATACGTGCAAACAAACGTTGCATGGAATAATATAAAGATTGCTTTGTTTTAGAATCACCCTATATACATTACTATGTATTTACATATATAGACATTAGTACTATTAGTAGTCCCAAAACACGTCATCATCCGAATCTGTACACATTAGCTTAAGCTGAAACACTCTATATAGCCCTGCAAGGAGAATTATACTGTACATTATGGAAATAACTGTAAACAAACAAAACATAAAAATTGAAGTAAAGAAAAAAAATAGCTTCTACTAGTACTAGTAAAATAGTATTTGTATCTACATATATATCTATAGCTATTTTGAAAATTCAATCGAACCCAAATGAAAAATGAATGACAAAAGGTATTTTGATGTTGTTCCACTTGTTCTACATACAACTGCTTTCGTTTGCCACTGGAATGGTAGAAACTCATCTCAATCTCTTACAAAGCTTGGGTACGTCTGAGGTTATCACCCTTGTAAAAATAGTTATCTTATTTGTTTGTGTTGTTTGCTCTCAGTTTAAAAACTATTTCTCTTGCTACTTTAATACTATTATTTTAATTACTTTCGTTTTGTCAAATCTCTAAAAATGTAAGGTGTATAGTTAAATTACACCGTAAGTTGTTTATTTGCTTGATAGATTACTAGCCTTAGTTCCCTTCTATATAGTATGATTTAGTGGCTATGTAATGGCTAGTAATATTCCTTATGAATTTACTAGGATCGAGCTAATTCTGAGAATCAAGACAAACATGGGATTGCATCTTGGTGGAAGGCGCTATGGAATTTGGAAATGCTAGATTATAATCATTCTCGTATTCCACCTGAGCCATCCTTTACAACTGCGTCCTTCAGCAGGCAAAAAGAAGAATGGTATGGGAAATGAAATGATGGGAAAAATTGTGAAAATGAGAAAAAAATGTGATATGACTTAAGTAAGAAGAATTAATATCTTTTGTAATTAATTTGTATGTTTAGCTTCATCATTAAAGACCGGGAGTCATTTTTTACGACGGCACAAAGAAGTCAAATCGTGTGGCAAATCCTGACTCGTATTCGTTTTGAAGAAAATGCGAGAGATAAGGTATGAGAATATATAAAAAATGACTCTGATGTTGATTTCACTGAAATTTTGTGCATTCAGTTCGAGTAATTTTGGTACATTAAATTGCCTGATAATTTCAGTGTGGTATCCGAAGATTACTCAATGACGCCACTTTCGTTTCTTCCTTTCCTTTACATGAAGGACCTCATGATGAGGAGGATGCCTTTAGTGAACCGAATGATCGACGAGTATATGCTTACCTTTATTTGCAAAAAATTGAACACATGTTTTTTTTAGTCTTTTCAATAGATGAAGCTTGAAAATAATGTTGACATTTTTACTACTTGCAGTTACTTTATACGGAATGGGCACACTTTAGTAATTGGTACAAAAAACAACCTTTATGGCTTGTTCGTAAGTACTTTGGGGATAAAGTTGCCCTGTACTTTGCTTGGCTAGGATTTTACACGGGGATGTTGGTTCCAGCTTCAATTGTGGGCATTCTATGTTTTCTATTTGGAATGGCTACGATTCAAACGGATTACAATACGCCAAGGTAATGGATTAAATTTTCCTTGAATTTATTTCTACTGCAATACTTGCAAATTTTAAATTCTTCACTGGTTTTGAGTCATCATCACATTTGAAAATGTTGTGAGTATGGATATTGTAATGAGGTATGTACATATTTGTTGGAAATTAAACAGTCGGGAAATATGTGACTCCGAGGGGACAATTATAATGTGCCCATTGTGTGGACATTGTGAGCTCTGGCAACTCAATGACTCCTGTACCTTTTCAAAGCTGACTTATTTTTTTGATAACCCGGCCACAGTATTTTTTGCAGTTTTCATGGCATTTTGGGGTAAGGTTATAAATTGAATAAGATTACTACTATCCAAACTAGAAATGTCTCTAGCTCAATGAATGTGTGTCTGTCTAGTACTTTGAAAATCTACCTATATATGAGTTTGTGTGTGTGTGTGTCTAAGGGTGAAAGAAAATAAGTTTTCCATGTATGAAAATTCCCTTTCAGCCACATCTTTCTTAGAATTCTGGAAACGAAAGCATGCTGTTATTTCTTGGGAATGGGATTTGCATAATTTTGAAGTTGAGGAAGAACCACGGCCGGAATTTGAAGCTGCAGTAAAGACGTTTCGTATTAATCCAGTAACTCAACTCCCCGAGCCATATTTGTCGTTTTGGAGTAAAGGAGTCCGTATGTTGGCAGTTTGTGCGGTTGTATTTTTTCTCCTGTTCATCGTAGCGTTCGTGGTGGTGGGAATCATTATCTACCGTCTAGTCATGATGAGTGTTCTTTATAGTACGACCAACAACGACGTCGAGTTTTTCAAAGATAATGCAAAAATAATTGCATCGGTCTCCGCTGCCATTATAAATTTAGCCATTGTTGTGTTCCTCCACAACGTAAGTAGCTCTTCTGGTGAAATAAATTATCCTTATTATTTCTTCCACAATGAAATATACAAAGGATCATAATTGCAGAACCCGTTGCGCTCCTATTTCGCATCTTTGCCTTCTAACCCTTCTATACCTATTTAATATATATGCTTCTTTCTTAGGAATTCCCTCTACCATTTCCCAATCCTTTTGCCTCATCTCTATATATTACAATGAACTTCACACATATCAATACAATTTTTTCACCAGCTCCTTTATGCGTGTGCATGAAAACATATAAAGGAACTGCCTACTACTTAACTTGAATAATACAAAACAACCCTATACTTTGTCCCTCTTCCCTTGTATATTTTTCCTCTCCTCGTGTGTATATAAAAAGGATTGATATATTCCCAAGTTCCTATAATAGCTCCTTTCTTTCTGAAAGTAATGAAATGGGAAGCAGATTGTCACAATTGGATTTTCTTTGATTTTTTTAAAGAGAGTCTACTACAACGTTGCGATTTGGCTCACAAATAGTGAATTCCCAAGAACTCAAACTGAATACGAAGATAGCTTCACCTTTAAGATGTTCTTATTCCAGTTTATCAATTACTACTCCTACCTTATCTATATAGCATTCTTCAAGGTATGTTCATGTCCTTTCATCAAATTCAACTTCAATAATAATTTACCTTCCTATTTTCATTTTCATTACTTTTTAGCACCTGTTGTAAAAAAAAATACTTAGGAAGTCACGCCTTCTTATATGAATTCTTATGAGTAGGTACTGATACGTAGCATACAAATGTATGGTATACCGTGTAATAGCTTGGTCTAAATGGAAAAGTCCCCGGGCAAATGCATTTTTTCGATCATACATATTTGACTCGGTTGTAAAGCTTGGATTGAGGAAAATCGTTGATTGAGTTAAGAAATGGGATTTTACATATTTACTATTTTGCAGGGTCGATTCTTCCGCCATCCAGGAGAAAATTCGGATAATGCTTTTGAGAAGATACGAGGTGACATGTGTGACCCGGCCGGGTGTCTCTCAGAGCTTTTTATTCAACTTTCTATCATTATGATTGGGAAACAATTCTTTAATAACTTTATGGAACTTCTGATGCCGTAAGTTTCCTTACATATCCCTCACTCTTTTTAATATATCACAACAAATTATCACATTAACTGTGATAAATTGAGACCTTTTCTAATGGAGTTTCTATATTAGACAATTAAAAAATTAGTATATAATATTAAAGAGTTATAACTCTTACAATTTTACTCGTCCGAATTTTGGCCAAGTACTATTAAAAACCGTGTGCATATACATTTGATGCACTATTATATGCATCAAGGGCGTTAGGGCTATATTTAACTATAATATCATGGACTTATTATATCCGAATATCCGAAGCTTCTAATGTATAAATCGTGTAAGCAAAATAACAATATCTATTAAAATAATACTGGGAATAATGGTGTTCTAAATTACTGATGAATGGATCCCGAGCGCTGATAATAATAGATGGTATTTTATGATACAAACGTATAACTCTTATAATGGCATAATGACTTAGTAAAAAGACATTTTATAAATATGTTGTGTGATATAAGCAAAAAATATTTTAGGGAATAAATTGCATACAGTTGCATTAGATTTTTGATGAGTTCCTTCCCAATATGACTCACCTTCTTCATACTATAGAAAGGCTAGCAATTGGTGCCGGAGAATGCGGTACACTTCAACAAAGAACATGGACGCAGCCACTTTCTTCACTAGATGGGAGCAGGACTATAACTTGAAGAAAGTCGACCAGTTGGCTCTTTTCCATGAGTATTTAGAGATGGGTATGGGAAAAAATCAATGAATCTCTTGTTAAAACCAATAAATAAATTAACAGTCTATAAAATGAGCTGGCACTGTGCAGGAATTTATTGATTTACTCAAAAACATGATCTGTTCAATTCAAACAGTGATTCAGTACGGCTTTGTGACATTGTTCGTTGCTGCATTCCCGCTAGCACCATTCTTTGCTTTGCTAAATAACATCGTGGAAATTAGACTTGATGCTTATAAATGGATCACGCAAATGCGGAGACCATTAGCTGAAAGAGTGGAAGATATTGGTGCGTGGTACGGCATCCTCCAAGGAATCACCTACACTGCAGTAGTTACCAATGTAAGTTGCAATTAATTAATTATTATTATTGTTGCTCATTTCAAATTAATTTGTTATTTTTATCTCAAACTGTGAAGACAATAAAATGATGGAATTCATTCCTAATTCCCGACTTTTGCACTTTAACAGGGCTTTGTAATAGCCTACACCAGTGACATTATTCCTCGCCTCGTCTACATGTATAACTCACCTGTGGGGACCTTGGCAGGTTACATTAATAGTTCATTATCAGGTATATGTTTATTGTATTATTACTGTACTTCAATTATTATTGTCTGGCGATGGAGTCCTGCCTTGTCCTCTGCAAAGGATTTTTGCTAATTACTTTGTTTGGGATTTGACATTTGACACTGAAAATTTAGTATTTCCCACGACTAACTACTCTCTGGAAGAGCAGCAATGGTATCAAGGGGTGGAACAGAAAACTTGTCGCTACCGAGGATATTACAACCCTCCTGGCCATGACCGTCCTTATGAGCCCTCAGCACGTTACTGGCACATAATGGCAGCTAGATTGGCATTTGTGGCTGTTTTTGAGGTAATCGCTTATTCAGTGGACTTTTCAACTATTTGTGTGTACCAGTGTACCCACTTGTATTTAGTATAATAATACTATCTATATATATGTATCGCAACTGAAAGTGAGAATTTAGTGATGGAATTATATGATTGTTTACATAGCATTTGGCCTTTGCTCTGACGGGAATCATGGCATTCGCAATACCCGACGTGCCGAGAGAGATCCGAGTGCAAATCCAAAGAGAGAAGCTTTTGGCTACGGAGGCCCTTTATGAAAATGATTTGGCGAGGTTACAGCGAGAGAAGGAAAACCATTTTGAAGGTGGAGATTCAGAATTTCCACAAAGGAGAGGCTCTTCAGTGGGCCATGATCTCATTCGCCAGTTTCATTCAGGTGCAAAAACTAATATTAAGCAAATGGGAAACGGTCATGGGAATCATCATGATTAGCCCAACTGTTCAGTCATTGGAAATTGCTCATTCTTACAATGATTCCAACAATCAAAGCCTGATTTAGTATCAAAACCCAATCCTATAATAGTGGAGCAATTTATTTTTCCAAAAGGATCAAGTTGAAGAAGCTTATGTTGTAGAAATATTACAAATATATGGAACATAAGTCAATATTAGGTGCTTGCCATGGTTCACATCAGTCTCACTTACGTCTGACTCGTACAATAAACTGAATAAACCAGAGGACCGGCTAAGAAAAACTACGACAAATTACGTATTTATATACCGATTGAATATGACTCGAATGTAGAATAATGTTTAGCAATTTAGTAATTTACAAGAAGTTAAAATATTTAGGATTTAAATGTAGAAAATACAGATTTTGTTAGATAATTTTATGCATTATTTATTTTCCATCTAGATATACATTTGAATTTTTAGAGACTATATATGTACATGTGCTAAAAATTAAGCATTAAAAAATTAGTTTGGACTTTTGACGAATTCAGGTGGTAAATTGTGATAGTAGTGAAGTGTTGAGTTACAAAGTAGAATAAATATTATTAAGTAGTAATTGAAATATCAAAGGTCCAAATGAAATGTGCTCGAAATTTTTGGGATTCAACTCTGGAATAACGTATACATAGACGGCATTATTACAAAGAAAAGGAGGAATACAAAACTGAAGGATTCAAATCAAGACGATTATTTTTTTAAGAGGTGGTGCGTTAGTATATCTATGTCATCATGGAGTTAAATTCTAAGGAAAAATATCAATGATAATTGAATTCTTAAGGAACTAATAATTGAATTGTTTGGACTTGCCACTACCTGCTTTGATTGCGATCAATAAAAAATCAAAATAAGCAACTTTTAGGATAAATATAGAGTACCTGGCAACGAGTAACCTGAATATGTAGATGTTAGGAAAAGGGCATGTAATTTGCTTAGGTCATGTAGTAAATTAAAATAGTGTATTATAGTGAATGAAAAATAGTATGTAGGTGACTTTTATTCAGCTCTGTATTCTTCCTCTTAAGGAATTATTTATCTACGTTTGGGAGGAGTATTCAATAGCTATTGTCGGAAATGTGATTAGATTCCCTTGGGTAGTGAAATTATCGTATCAATATTAATTATTATTGGTCAATAATAATCCAATGCTACTAATAATTAATTATTATTGAAGGAAAATTTTATTGTAAACTTGCTTTTGTTACTTAGCTGCAAGGTCAGAGTTAATGTGCGTAATTAGTAATTAGATAATAAGCAAGCATTCTGGAATCCTTTGATTTTTAATTGATTTCCAACCTATATGTACTATGAAACCAATGTTCAATTGGTGAGTCACCTTAAGCAAATTTTTGTGTATAGGTTTATCCTTTATGAAAATTGTAAGGTTAATTTGGATTGTATGGAGCCATAGCCTTCCAATAATCTACTTTTTCTACTGTTTTTTATATTTTATAAATTCCGAGACTGTTCTTTTTGCTTATTTTATAATATTTTTTGTGCGGAGGTCTTGTGACTGTAAGTTATTATAGCTCCGTTGTGCACAATGTGCATGCATTTGCTTTATTGTGTATGTAGTTAGTTAGTTAGGTAACAATAATAATTAATCATTTTGAAATAATTGTACGAGAGTATAAGTAAAGTGGCGCAGTTGACTTTAATTTCCCACATTATTTTCCACTTTGTCTCTTGATTTGGAAACCAGTTAGGAAGTGATTAGAGATTTCAGTGTTAAGGTTAAGAGTAATATTCCTCCCTTTAATTTATTACGTTACACTGTTACACTCTCGAGCTATTATATTTTGTTTGAGTACTGTATCCTTTGTTTATTTTTACGCCACGTATGGATATACATGATTGTAATTGTAATTTTGGTTTTGCATTCACAAAATTTATGTGCATATGTTAAAACTTGACGGAAGGTTTTGACCTTATGCTTCACAAAATAATGCCAAAGCTGGGCTGTAAAAACATTTTATTTTGACATCAGCGTGATTTCTTTGAAATAATTAGTATCAAGTACAATCTAGCTTTATAAAGTGAACTATTTTGCTGGTATTCTCCACGAATGTTATTGGTTGTTAGGGTGTCCTAACTTATTTATGTAAGCCGCACTGCTACTGGCGTAATGTGTAGGCTGTGCAATGAGCTAGTTTTGTGGGAAAGAGGAACAATTGTGATTTGGAAATAAAAATTAAATGGTTTGCTTATTGAAAGAGTATAATGTCTGTTATTATTTCAAGCTTATTAAGGGAATGTTGAGTAAGAAGGTCAGGCTTTAACTTATACATATTGCATTCACACTTGGCTTGGCGGAATTCATCCCTTTCAGTTGGAGAATTACATGATAAACGAAGCATGTCCTATTCCCATACTTGTGTAATGTCTAATTTCCAGAGCGCAGCGGTACAATTATTCTATTGTGTACATGCGGGTACTAAAAATGTTTTTGCTTGGAGCTAAATAGGTATGTGCAGTACCTTTGGAGGGGTCTCAATACAGACGTATATGTACTAAAGGACACAGGGACTGACTACGCCTGCCTAGTGAGAAAACAGTGGGAAAGCAAGAGTCATAAATTACAAGGAAGATTAATTTGTACAAAGCTCAAGTGCTAAGTTAAACATAACTAAAAATGATTACTTTGTTAAATAAGTGATAGCGTAAGCCACAAATCAAATGATGAGAGGAGCTTGTAAAATGTTTTGCACTCACATAAATCAAGCAATTAGAGGAGTCTCGTACCGGATTTTCACACTGTAATCAGATGATTACTTTAAATTTCTTATTATTTCTTTAAATTAAAACTTGGCTCTTCTGTCTTAATTCCTGGCGACGCTCCACCGCAATTAAACTGATTGTGAGAAGTGAGTCAGCTATAAATATTATATACTGCTTGTCATGGTCACAGACATTTTCATTCCGGTACCACGGAAAATAATTAAAATGGAATAACAAATTTTTAATAAATCCGCATACTCAAATAATTTCCCTATATTGGAACTGGAAACTGGAACTGCAATAATAAAGAACATTGAATAATAAGGCTTGGGTCCAAGGCTTAACTACTTGCAAATGATAAGGATTAGGGTACACCTGCGTAACATTACGGTTCCTGTGTTAACTTGTGTTTAACCTTGGAAATCAATGTTTTGAATAAACGAAGAAACTTACCTGATGGAATTGATTCCAAGTTTAAATTTCCTGGAAATCGATGCGAGGGTCTCCAAGTAATGCTCATTTCCCTCTCAAGCTATAAATCAGTTCGTGGGAAATTTTCTTTTTACAATCCAACACATAGCACTAATTCAAACCTCAGCCTTGCAGAACCGATGACGGTATGAATTAAACCTTACATTTTTTTCTACTCTCCTCCATCATATATCTACTACTTAGAATGCAAGCGGTGTTTTATATAAATGCTCCAATTAAAATATACTTTTTCTCCTTTAGAATTAAACGAGACAAATTTAATCCTGTCTTAACCTTTAACTTCTTCGGTGCAGCTAGTACGATGTAAAAAATAAATTCTGCATTTGACAGGATCCTTTAATAACAATTATTCTTGTTGGGGGGAATTGGCTAAAATTTGTATTGGGCTCCTTGTAAATTGAGTGGGATTCCTTGCTAAAAGTAAAGCAGGCAATTTTAACAGGGGGTCCTTCTCTTCATTTAAAAAATTACCTTTTAGAGTGTCAGTTAGAGTCTCAACAATGTTGTATTTTGTTTTAATAGTAAAAGGGTAGAACCATAATTCAAACAATGCTTCAATTCATTTGGGTAGATACTAGAGGAAGAACTGTAAATGCCAAAGTGTAATTTGAAAGTTTTTTGGAAAGAACTGAAACACATCTTTCAGTCAAACTTTACTGTCATGACATTCCTTAAAAATATACTCTTTGCTCATTTTATTTCTAAAAATACTATCGCAAGTGTTCAGAATTTGCTTCAACAAAATCCCTACTCCAGTATCATCCAATTTTTAAAATACTTCGAATGCGGAGCTGAAAATAAATGGCCATCATTGTAAACTTGCAATGGCAGACATGTCTGAGCGGTCAGGCGAAAATCCCAGTGCAGTGGTAAAAACCCATTTCCTTTAATACCAACTACACACCCTGCCGGGAATCGAACTCGACCCCTCACAACAGACAACACTCGCAATAGACCGTGCCCTTGGCCACTTCGCTATAAGGTGTCAATGAACTACTTATTTTAACTAAGATTTGTCAACATACTTTCGGTTGGTGGTAAAGGAAAGTTCATCCCCAGTGATAAAACCTCCAATTCCTTGTCAGTTTGGGAAATGGGAATAATCGCTGTAGTTTATGACGTTATATGTAATTTCTTGACTCATTGTTTATTCCTGAGTAATCTAATGTGGAAAAAACGTAGTAGTATCCGAATGTAAAGATGCGAACCACCTCAGTTTTCGTTCCTTGATTTTATTGAACTTGCCTTCATAATCATGTGAACCAAGTTCAGTCATCCAAGTGGAAATGTATTGAGGAAGCGCATTTGCAATTTTCTTTGTCCTTAAAACATACATCGATTTTTCGTTTGCCCTTGTATTTTTTCCTTATCACTTCTTTAATTAAACCTGCCTCATGTCTTTGTATCAAGTATTGGACTTTTAAAATTTTGTCACACCGTTGTAGGGTCTCGAATTAACATAGGAATATTGTTATATTTATGCGGAGTTTCTCTAGAAAATGAATATATTTTTTTGACCTGAGCTAATTTTCTACTTTCCTACTATAACTTAAAAGTAGATGGACTTCAAGCATGTAATGGAAACTAAGTGCATTTGAAAGAATGAATTATTGTGCATTTGAATTGATTTATGAACTTGATATGATTTGTGCGATATGATTTCCTTTTTAAACAATATGAGGACCATTGTTGGGGTGATTAGTGGGTGGATATTTTGAAGCGATTGGATTTTTTCGTGTGTACTTCCATGTAATGAAAAGCTTATTGTCTCCTTTGCGACACCCTCTCGTAAGCCTTTTGCATACAGAAGAGGAGTTTGTGAAAATTCTACGTTCGCTTTGTTTACTCGTCTCTTTGACGATTTTACCTCGACTGTCTCGCTTGTTTGCCGTGTGCCTGGCATTTTGCGTGTCTACTATGTGTCTGGAGGAATACGTAGTGGAGATGAAATGCTTTAAAAGAAGAATAATCGTAGACGGTAAGTAGATGGAATTATGTAGCGTGAAGTGGTTGCCTCTATATGTATGAAGTGAAGGAAGAAAGCATAAATCATGATACAACTGATATTAAAAGGTAGCAAAATCCTTACCATTATATTATTTCCTACGCTTTCTCTTTTATCCCTTTGAGCTCTGCATCCTTCCTCTTTTTCAATAAACTTTGATTCTTTTATAGAAGCTATAACATTTCCCTAAAGTCTTAGTCCTTTGTAGTTTGATATTTGAGAGTTGTTATTTGAATGATTTCAATGAAATCCTTAATGGTTTCTTTCCGTTAATTTCATCTTCTTCATGATTTCGGCTCTCTCTCTCTCTCTCTCTCTCACTCCTTCTATCCCCCCATTTAAAGCTAAGCAGTGGTACATAAAATGTGTACTTACATAAAATTTCCCTTGCCTTTTTACTTCATTGATGATTACAAAATCCAGGCAAGCTAATACTCTCGTGGTATGTAGAAAATCTAATATTTGAAGCTATAAAGCCCAAGGACAATAAATTGCTTTAGTCTACAGACTCCTGCTTTTTAGACTTGCCTCACTCAGTACTTCTAATCCTACATACATTTAGCAATGACTGGTCCCAGAACTCCTCCATTCCTTCTCCTCCTTCCCATATTATGTATGTATGTATTTGGTTTTGGACAAGAGTAGTGTAATAATTTTTGATTGCAAATTACAACCCTAAAATTCTTCTCAAATGGAATTTGAATATGACGATATCACGACTCGTATCATTATTCTGATTTATTTTTCTTAACTGATTTTCTACGTGCTTGAAAACTCCGTGGACTTTATTGCACTCCATGTCTATATCTATAGCTAGGTCTACAATAACCCAGTGGTAAATTCGGCTCTCTATCCTCTCACGTCCATCATTTCCTAACGTTTAAGGTAGAAAATAATATTTATGTAATTCTGCTGGTCAGCAAGCAAACGTATACGAATGTATATAATGTGTGTTTAAGCATGTATATTTTCGCTTCTACGCGTATAGAAGAGTCTTTTCTTGAGCATGAGTGTTGGAGAGTTCAAAGTGTAATTATTGTTTGCGTGAATTACTTACAAAGTATAAAGTGAACTCACCTCAGATAAATCATGGTGATATATATGCGAATTACTGTTCAGTAAGCCAAAAAGCCTTCCCTACGCCTTCATGGTGCAGGCCCGACTCAAAAAAAAAAGATACGGCTCTGAAGAAAGATGGGAAATTGAGAAAAAGAGATATGATATTTAAATTGTGGGTTCAAGTTGTTTGGGCGAGCTTTCATTCTCATGGTAGTTCATCATACAGAACTAAGTAGTATTTATTTTGAAAAGCCACCTTGGAACGTATGAATATGTTTACACAGAAGAGTACTACAAACAACGTATCCACCCAATCCTTCAATATAGGTTATGTAACAAAACTATTTCAGTTTTTCCAACTTACATGAGAGAATACCAATGACGCTGATGATGATGATGATGATGTGGCTGCGAGCCGTGAAAAGGAGCGTTCTTTCCTCCATAGCCTCTGCTCACACATACATAAAAGAAAACATGCCCTTTACACATTCTTACAACCTATCTCTCTCTCTCTCCTTCCTCTCAAATTATTTTACATACATACACACACACACACACACACAAACACACACAACCAACCAACCTGACTTCGTGTGTGCAGATAGTGTGTGATGATTTAAATGCTCACATAATAACCCAGCTTTATGAATATGAATAACGTGCAATGAGATTTATACAGCCGGGACGGGTAATGAATGGCAGTGATAATAAATAGTGTGGGTAGAATTGAATTGATGAAAGGGGACAGGACCTATGATTAGAAAAAATTACCAAGAAAATTCATAGCACACACACAAACTCACACACACACACACACACATACACACACACACACATACACACAAAACTTACCACCGTTACTGATGTCTACCAACATTAGCTCCATCCCATAAACAACAACACTACACATACAGAACAACCGGAGTAATAGAAAGGCGTAGTACCTATATATATTTATATGTAAAATTGACTAAATGCATGAGAAATGTAAAAGGTGTGCAGACCTCCCTGACGGATTCAGAACTCTTTTCTCTCCGCTTATCACACATTTTTCTCGTGTCTTCATAACAACCCCACTTTCATATCTGTGTATTCTCGAGCTCTAATATAACTTCAAAGCTATAATAAAGAAGGCATACAATATACTAAAGAAGGTAATATACTACTAGGTATGTAACATTACCTTACGTTTTTTAGATTCCTTGGCCGTGTAGTACGTTTATGTAGTATTACATGGAAGCAAGTAAGGGATTCATATATGTAGGAAATGGGAAAGATACGCTGTATAGATTTTGATGTAGTTTTTTCATGTATCTATGTGTATATGATGAAGATCAAGAACGTTTATAATTTTGGTTTATTAATTTTTATTCGAACGATGAACTTGTAGGTAATTACAATACATTACATACACTGATAGCTACGAAACGTATATATAGAGACTGCTGCATGCTTATACAATTCAAAGGTTATGCATTGTATTTCTACATAATATAGGAGTCAACCATACAAACATCTTATGTATCTTCCTTGCTTTTTTCTTTCTTTCTTTCTCTCTCCCTCTCTCTCGCTCTCTCTCTCCCTCTCTTTCTGTATAATGTTACATACTTATACGTAGTATAGAAGATCCTTGTACGGTGTTTTCTTCTTGCTCCTATGCATATTTATATATACACACAATATCCAAGGAGTACAGTTTTACATGTAATTGTTACTTATAAAGCTTATAAATATATGCCAGACAGCTATACAGAATGCAATATAATTGGGCTTTGAGCACCTATATGTACACTACCGGTCCCTGGGCTCCAGAAATAATGATAATCACACAGTAATAATAACAATAAATTACGATGAATGGGAAACCGGATCTTTATGGATGAACTCCACATGCTCACACACAGACTTTTTTTTTCAAATTTCAAAATCTAATAACTACAGCGTTTTATATACTAGTGGTAGTCATTCTTAGAATTCTAGTTATATGGATTTTCTCACATTTGTATGTCTCCTGTGAGGTGATTTGCAAAGTTTCAATATTTAATAATTATATATATATATACATGTACATGAGAAAAAAAAGAGTATTTCAAGTTGCACCTTATTTTTCATTGCTTTTTTTCCCTCAAACACACAGGTGCAACTTCCATTTACTTCCTATTTAATTTTCGTTAAAGTTGTACGTAGATGGCAAATAGTTAGACAGACGCACGCACAGAAACATACAAAGAACCCAACTATATTTACATGATCATTATCCTTTTTTTATACGTACAACTAAACGGGTAACTTGTTCATGCTTAGACGCTAGTAAGTTCTTAGATTATAAATACGTAATATACTAATAATAATTATAATAATAAGTTATTACCACTACTTACGAAATTACAGAAACTGTGTTTTGTGTAAGTACATTTAATGAATTTCTCTCGATTCCTTTACATATCCCACAAGGTACGGTGGAATCGAACCCTTGCGAAAATCCCTTAAACACTACTATAGTATTCATTGATTAAATAACTTTGCTCATATTTATTTAACGCTATAAGGTTAATAATTTACCACTAAGAACTTTTCTCATACTAATAACCTCCTCACAATTTATAGTATATTTACTTACACATATAGTAAAATCATTAACTTCTCTCCCCCCTCCCAACGAATCTCCATCTAATGTATTATAATAATTATTACATAAACATGAGAATTGTATAGTCAGCTTTTGCTATAATATCTAAAAAATATCTACCTACAATATGTGTATAATATGTACGCATATACATACACATACTATGAACAAACAAGTAAAACTAACAATAAGTAAGTTGCAATTTTTTGTTAATTTTTTTTACATTTCAAACTTCTCAATTAAACACATGATTTTCAAAAGTTGTGAGAGAAATCCCAACTTTTCCCTTTTTTGTTGTTGTAACACCTAGGAAAATAATTTTTTCACACTATATTTACAACGCTATGGATTTTTTTAGTTCAGTAGTAGTAGTGGGTATACATATATATATATATATATATATATATATACGAAAAAGGATACACGTATTTGAATACATAGTACGATTTATCTATGAATGTTTGTGTTTATATATAGAGTAACTTTAAATGGATTTAGGTTTTTATCAAGCTTGTAAAATCAGTTCTATATAAAGTATGGAGAAAATGTGGAGATACTTCATGGTCATTGCCATTGGAAATTACCATGAAGTTACCATAATACTTATTTTTGTTTTTAACATATAGCATATATGTGTACAGTATCATCCTATATAGCTTTACTTGTACTTACCATAAAATATTCACTAAACATACATTAAATATGGGAGTCTACAGAGAGTCGACAGATCAATTGTAATATAAGAAGTTTCACGCTCCAAAGCATTTTTTTTCTCATTTATCCATATTTCTTGAATGCGTAATATGTTTATGTAAGTAAGTAAAGTACATAATGAATGTGACAAAACTCTTCTTCTCTCCCTTCTAAAAGTATAACATGATGATATTTTCTCTCTCTCTCTCACTCTCTAAAAACTTCCAGCCAGACAATTTAAAAAAGAATGTGCACACAATACAATTGCATATGGAAATAACAATATATTATAAGGACAAACAGCCTCCTACAGCATGAATAACTACGGTTAAAAATTAGTATTGTGTGTTACATACGCTGACAAATCCATGGTGCTCATACCGCTTAAATATACCAAAAATTTATATATTGCTATTAGTCACCTTTTCTCACTTCAAAATCCCACCGCCTGTATTTTTCTCAGCAACAGAATCCGTTCCCATAGGAAGTAAACTACTAAATGTAAATGCGCCTACTACATAACTTTCTGTAAGATTAATGAATAATTGCAAAATGTTTAGATTGTAAAATGTTTTGCGTTTTTTATACATGAAAAGGTGCTCTTCTAAATTGCTTAGTTCTTACACGAGTGTATGTTATGTATTTTGACAAAATGCTTTCATCTCACTCAGAGAAGAGGAAGAAGAGAGGGGAGAGGAACCTGGACCGGGATATAGGTTGTACATAATAATAGTATGGAGGAGTAGTAGTAAATCGTAATGATACTTAATAAATAGTAGTACTATTCAGACTGACCTGCCTACACGATTGCAACCTTTGTAAATACTCAATTGTAAATGGGATGGATTACACACACATACACACTGCACTGCGAGAGCTTACTTAAAATTTCCTCATACAGTCAATCTGTTTATTGTATGTGTTCAAAAGACAGACTCAAGGATCAAGTACCTTTTCCTCTTATTATCTGACAACGAGTGAGAGTAAGGGACTCATCCCGTCAAATTACAATAATTTTCCTAACTGAATTCCATATCATTGACTTTTGTATGTATATCTAGATAAAATAGCAATTCCCTCAGATTTTTCATATTTAAAAGTAAGGATCGATGATAGCGTATGTTTTTATTACCTTAGCATTCACTTATATTCCAAGGTGCTCATTAACCTTCGTGTGTGTGTGTGTGTGTGTGTGTGTCTGTGTTTGTGTGTATATATTTAATAAAATTCAACAATGACAAGTCCTTCGCTGACTCTATGGATATCTTAAGCGTGCACCTTAAGCTAAATTACAAGTTACAACATCCCTAAATTATACACATACCAATCATGTAAGTATGTAAGTATTTATGCGTAAAATACCTATATAGTGGTAATGGTAGTGAAATTCATGGAACCAGAACTTAAATTATATGGCATATAAACTTATACACATATGCACCATTAAAGCAAAAGCATTTTCTGCCATTTGGTTCTATATGGGCAAGTACCTTGCAATTGGTTTCGTCCTGTTTTTTTCTTCTCTCTCTCTCTCTCTCTCTCTCTCTCTCTCTGTTCTGTACACATGTAATATGTTTTGAATTTTAATCAGATCAACTCTCTTCACGGAGGTAACAATGGGAACATTATATTTTACACTGCTCATGGAAAATCCACTCGGATTGCCAATCATGCTCATATACTACAACTGCTACGTGTTATTGGAAGGGAAAAATAAGGATTTTCAGTTCCTTCGCACCTAAATTAATATTTATTGCTGTACTACGGCTAATAACATTATAGTTGAGAAAAGAAGGAAAAATTATTGAGGAAAATACTAGCACGTAAATACAGATAGGGAGAGAGAGAGAGAGAAACCACGTAAAAAGAACGACAAGGGTTGGGTTTGCATTTAGAGCTCATGCATAATGCATCAAGTTATTGGAATCCTAACCACGGGAAGACACTGAACACTCAGATATAGGTACTCGTGCATAAGTGAGTGTGTGTGAGTGAGAGAGAGAGATGCGAAACATTTCATTGTAACAAAATGTTAAATTCCACCGTGTGTAGGCAGTAAGTAGGGATGAGTGGAAAAATGGGAGTGACTCGTTTGTCAAAATTTACCAATGATACATCAGAGCGGAGGCTCCCAAGATTAGTCTATTTCACATAATTTATCAAATGGATCCGCATGTACAGATTTAAAAAAAACTTAGATCTGTACTATTATTTGAAACATACTAACTTTTATGTGATGGTTGAGGAGTCATGGTCATGGGCGTACTTATTTATTTGTCTAACATACAACCTACAATATAGAATTGTACTGAGGAGTGAGTAGTAGTAGGTATGGTAAGGGGGAAAGATAAAGAAATAGAGAGAGAGAGAGAGAGTGACTTTGAGCTAAGCTTTAATTTTGGATACGGGGAAGGGGTAGAAAAAAAAGTTGGATACGTTGATTCTGATTCACACTGTTGAAGAAGAAAAAGCAGCAGGTTTCCCAGGCCCCAACAATATGGATGATCATATTCTTAAATAATAATAAGTCCATTAAACTCATCCGCATAGTTCAATTGCTTTTCATGCTCAAAGGCTCTCTCGTCAATAAATTTTTCGAACACTATAGCTTTTGCTCTCCATTCGACCACACCGCATAGTCTCATCATATAGACACAACAGCAGCAATTTAGACTCTACTTTCCTTTCTTCAATCTTTTTCGTGTCCATCTCCGACATTCTTGTCTATTGTTAATCTTCCTCGCTTTTCTAGTGGTGAGATTGAATTTTTTAGCCCTTTAAATGGACTTGAGATTTCTATGGTTCTCTGTATGTCTTGTGTGTATGTGTGTGTGTGTGTAGTATACAAACGAACTTGAGTCCTCAAGCAATGATTTACATTTAGTTAAGGAGTAGTAGTACTTGTAGTTTGCTAAAAAAATATATATCTACACACTACTGATACATGGTTGATTGTTCAAGACGAAACTTCCTCCATTGCTGATTCTACATTGAATTTTATGTTTTCGCCCTAAAATGTTGTTGTAATGATTTTGAAGCTATCAGAAAATTCTATCACATATATCTCTGGCTCAAATTCCTCTTCCCTGCTGTTTCATCCATCCTTCCATTATTCCATGCATTTACATTATATTCACAAGAATCAACTCCAAGTATCCATTCTGCTTCACTCACTTGTACAAATTATTCAGGTAAATCAGTGAATTCTACGAGAGCTTTACCAATTATCAAGGATCGTTTATGAGTGTTGCAAAATCACTCTGATATACGTTGAAGGCTTGCATTCATTTTTACTTGCTGTGAGTAAAAAAAAAAACAGAAAATTAAATGAAAATATTCAACCTGTGAAATAGGGAGAGCGATAAGCATCAATACATATTATGTTTACTCATTGTATTTTGTTGGTAATTTTCAATGCCCTATTCATATGTCGAGTCTATGCGGAAATGTATATTGTGCTCCGACTATGAGCATCCTTTTCAAAACTTTTCCACAATAAATAAGTCAACATTGCTTGGAGAATTTTCTTAAGAAAATGTACTAAATATGAACTTGAAGTAGCCCGATTTGGCAACCAGTTAAGAAATATACTGCTCAAGTCCCTCCAGTGCGATAGAATTTTCATTATTTCAAAGATAAACATATATCAAAAGGGTTCATCCCCTTGGAATAAGAAATAAAAAAAGTGGAATTAAATTTGGAACACAAGTAGTAACCAAACTAATTAAGTTACAATTATAACATATTAGAGTGTTGATCATTCTTCTCAGGTAGTAAATCAAAGCACTGACATCCTTGCACTTTATTGCTTATCTATTTTTTAAAATAAATATAAATCACTTTGACAGGAAAGGGAAAATCCTGTTAAATGAAAGACGAGTCTATATATTTGTAAGGAGGAGCAGGATATACCTGATATATAGTAGGTGTAATTTACTATTAAGTGATAATACGAATAGTAATAATATGAGTGATCAGCAATCAGAAAACAATAATGAGTTTGTCCCCTCTCATTTCACTTATTTGGTGGATATTGACGTTAATCATTATTATGTAGTACTTCTCATGGGCAAAGGATTTAATCCATCTATAAGCAGGTCTTTTACTATAGATGTACATAAATATATTGGTACTTGGTATACATGCAAACTGTAGAAAAAATAGTCTAAAAAAATTGGTTGGGATGGTGAAAAAGTCTGGAATTTATGAGGAAATGAAATGCTTATGTGTGTGTGTGTGTGTGTTTATAATGTGGAGTAAGTGAAGTGAGTAAATTTGTTGATACATAATGTTAGATTACAATTAGTACTTGTACATATAATAGTCCCACCACTACCTGCTTTTAAAGGAGAATAAACTACAAGTAATTTATTACCCACTACTTACTTAGTATGCCTTGAAGTTGCCAGTTCCGCCTCCATCTACACACACACTACACGATATAAACACAGTCATCATAGTATAGATAGAACAAAGCAGGAGGATTTCTCATTAGATCCGCGTAGTAGTTCTCCTTACAATGATAGTTTATATAGAAAGGATAAATTAGATTTGAGTGATTTGCACATTTTTTTTATCTTCTCTCTCTCTCTCTCTCTCTCTCACTATAAAATATTTTCAAAGTGTGCTTAAGAGAAAAAGAGAGAAAATTAAAACCCATTTATCTGCCCACCATGTCCGTACTCTTTGCAAAGCCATTTAAGTGAGTCAGGAGTTATTACAGTTACAAAAGCAGCAGAGGTTTTGAGAGAGAGAGAAAATTGTTAACAATGCTGAGGTAAAACTAACGTCAAAAGTACTAAAGCGTTCAGTTGTCAAGTCAAATATCCATGCTCTGGGTTGAAATAGTAAGGGAAAGTATAGAATTTAAAGGTTAAACTTTTTACGCTCTCACGTCCCCTTGGTTTTTTAAATTTATGACAAAGGAAAGAAACCACCAATAATTATTAATATTTGTGGGCTTGTATAACATCCCAATTATTCCTTCCAGTTGTTTATACTAATAACTATAAGCTATAGCTCAAATTTCCGAATTTAATTGCGCTTGATATATTCCAAATGGATTTTTTCTTTGACTATATGACATATGACTAAGTAAACGGGGAAAAAATCTAATTGAGGTTTTTGTTGCCTCCACAAAACTATTGATTTTTAAT
The DNA here is from genome assembly GCA_034693705.1 of Spatulosminthurus flaviceps. Lineage (NCBI taxonomy): Eukaryota > Metazoa > Arthropoda > Collembola > Symphypleona > Sminthuridae > Spatulosminthurus > Spatulosminthurus flaviceps. Next base: position 102,745 of record JAQFXU010000034.1, on the reverse strand, counting down.
GTACACGGAAATATGTAATTATGTTGACAGTAAATAACCCATTCCTGCCTAGAATAGTTTAGCCTTACTCTCTAATCAAATATGAAGAAGCGTTAGTACTTTTAATTATACTCTCTCTCTCTCTTCCCCTTTACTTCCATAGTTTAAAGAATTACTGTCAAAAACTCTCTTCTCTCTTGGTAATAAATTGCCATTAGTTGAGCGGAATTGCTGTAATGTAAAAGAAACAAGGATGAGAATGATGATGATGATGATGATCATCTTCTTCTTCTTCCAAAGAGCCACCACTCCTATAGATAATTCTCTCCAAAAGCATAGATACATACTCTCGGTGTAACTTGACATATTCAAGTTAAAAACTCTTTTCATTTTTGTACTCCCGTGATTTACTCTCTGTCATTATTGAATATTAAATTACGTTGAAAAAAACCAACCTCATTCAGTACGCATAGTATATATTATTTTTGTTTTTTTTTCTCGCATGTTTGTGTGTGTATAGACTTAATTACATTAATCTTGATTCCATTTTGTAGGTCGTTGCACACACGCTAAAATAATATTATGTAGTTTATTATTTACTTATGACTAACTTATTCACCGTTGTAGGATAGCTTGAGATCTGTTAGGTGATTTTGGTGCGGGCATTTTTAGCATTATTCCCAAAAAGGTAGGAGTCGTGAGAAGTAACTTGGATTTCTTACCAGGAAGTTTTCACTTTCAAATGGATGATTTTGCAAAAGGACTTTTTGTGTTTTTTTTGGTCACTAACTGACGTTGCAAGGTTCACATGCAACTGGAGAATGGATGCATTTCATTAAATGTAACTGAAATTTAGGGGAAATTCAATTTTAGTATTTAGATATATTATTCTTGTAGCATAAAAGCACATTTGTAGCATCACTATAACATTCTATTATATACTCTCCTTGTCAGCCTCCCTTCCCAGAGCTTTGTAAGTTGCTCAACATTTCTATCGTAAAAATTCGTTGTATTTCCAAAAGAGTGTTTAGTCTAATAAATATGGAGCCAATTAATGATGAAATCCTGATTTTTTCCATTATACTACACTATAGCACAAAATTATTAGAAAAATATTTCTTCATTTTGAGAGCAGACGTGAAGTTATGATTGTGATTCCAAGATGAGCCGGTAGATGGGGGTTGATAAAAAGTGGTGCAACTTCTACAACCGCGGTTCAGCGGAGACTATACAAAATATATTTGTAGCTATGCAGAAGAAATGTTGCGTCAATCTCTTATTGTTATTAGTGTTACGCGTCTATATGTTCGTTGGAAAGATATTGATGAATGTAAAACTTCTCTGGATGATTACATATTGAATTGGCTTTCAATTGTGAACTACAACTAATGTTACATATACAAGGCTGTGCTATTTCTACGGAAGAATTAATTTATCTACGACGACTGCATTCACTGTAACCGAATTAAATGTGGACTTTTCGACAAAACTATCGATCTAATGAATGACATTGCACTGCATTTTGCTTTTGATACTCAGCGGGAAAGTATTTTGTAGGAATTAGGTTTTATTATTATTATTATTGGAATTCCATTGGGAATCATCTGAGTAGGAAATACGGCTATTGATTTTTGTTACTGTGAGAACTTGGACAGAAACTTAATAAGAATTACTTATAGTCGGGGTCAGCATCCATTCTCGCAGTTTTAAATAAAGGCTGGGCAAAATCCTCATGGCAAATATTTAAGATTCTACATGTCCCTGTCAGTATAATGTGCCTCTCGCTGTCTCACTAATATCTACAAGGTAAAAGTTGTGAGCAGAAAATACAAATAGTTGACGATCCTATAAAAGGTGGATGTATATAAACTGACGTAGTTTTGGTAAAATTGTTTCAAGTCTCGTCGGGTGTAATAGTAATTTATGCAGCTCATCGCTACTCAAGAGTGATGCTGTGTGAGATTGGAGCAGTGCAAGGTCCTACAATGTAATCCCTACCTATATTGAAACTATATTAGCTTATGTAGTATACTTGTCCAAACATTCCTCGCACATACGTTAAACATAATTTTCATGAAGGGCTGTCCAAAATTTCCAGTAATTACTACTTGTCTATACTTACTCAGCGGATATTAAGATATTGTGTGCTAAAATGCATATTATTATGTGTAACATTGAAACCACTTATTATTATTTACTTATGTATGTAGACTATAACGTTTCAAATAACAACGTTGTGAAGGAGAGCAGTAAATTAATCAGCTTAAATCGGTTCCACGTTTTACAATCATTCTTATATTATTAATAATATTATTATAAAGTAGATATTATGTATTTTAAAAAAAATGCATACACCCTACACCTAATGTGTGGTGTATTTTGATTAAATAATAATAGCAACTACAGCAGTACTCATACATCTGGTTATGTTGGATTCACCCACCACTTAATGTCAATGGCTGTAGATGAAAAATGAAGTAATGAACATTATTTTGTAAATTACGAGAGAAGAACATTTTACGAAATACTTTTGAGAGCAACTAACAATGGCTACGAGGAGGATGGGGAGAGGGGATCTCTATAAATTTAGAGACTTAAAAAAATTGTCTAAGTAAAATTAGTTAAAAGGAAATTACCTATCACTGGAGTCGCCCTTGACACTACCATTAGTACTAGGCGTACTCTGCTGAGATTTGGCATTTTCTGAAGGTTTCTCACGTTCACGCTCTCGTTCGCGCTCCCTTTCACGTTCTCGCTCTCGCTCTCGCTCTCGCTCGCGCTCACGTTCACGCTCCCGCTCCCGCTCCGTGCTGGATTGTTGTAAATGCGTTGGTTGTTGTTGCTGTAGTTGTTGTTGTTGCTGCTGCTGTTGTTGCTGTTGTTGGGAATGAGAGTGGTGTTGTTGTGATTGATGATGCTGTTGTGTTGGTTGATGCTGAAGATGAGGATGCATATGCTGATGAGTTGGAGTCTGAGAGCCATCTTGTGAGTCTTCCAGTTTTTTCCGGAAACGTCGTTCTTTTTTCCAGCGCTTCTCGTAGTATACTGTTGTGAAAGAACAAGACAAATTCAATGAATGAAATTGTGAATGAATGCGTAGAAATTATGTATATGTTTGTGGGGAAATTGGAGAGAGTAGAAATGGAGAGTTGGAAAAGTTTGTGAGGGAAGGCAGAGAGAGAGAGAGAGTATAACCGGAAGATCTCCGAATATATAGTAATAGATAGAGTTATACAACCAGAAAGAGACAATCGGATTCAGTGAATAGTCTGAATCAGGCATAGAAGCATCCTTTCCCCTCTCCATTTATAACTATATCATTGCACTCTTCCCCTATCTTTCTCTCATTCTCTCTCTCTCTCTAATCCCAGCCACTACATACTTCTCCAAGTATGAGGAAGGGTAACTTTACATAGTCTCCAGACAAGTACTAAACCCATTCCATTTATTTCTACTTCTGTCTGCTGACTGCCTGTGGAATGAGCATAGGGAGCGAGACAGAGAGAGAGAGAGAGCTTTTCATTCATTCACATTCGCCACGACTACTCACTCACTGACTACTTACGCACACTACACACACACAGTTCCATTCACATCTGGAGAAAAGAAAGAGACGGAAAACTATACTACTACTACAAGAAAGGAGCCACAAGTGGCAATCGTATATATAATAGGAAAGAAAGAAACTCCAATTCCACTTACTTCTCAGATTACGTTCCTCAACTAGTTGCTTTTCCAGCTGCTCCCGAGCATCCCGCTCTCTCATTAGTTCCATTTTAAACTCCGCTGCAAACAAATACAGAGAATAGAATAGTCATTATTATTTATTACATCTCTCCACACTTTCATCATCGCTCCCATTCAATTTATCCTTTCCCGATATTAACGCACTCAATCATTATTTCCACTCTGATTATTGTACAAATATGTAAATTACTCCCATTGTTTCATTCAATTCAATAATAGGAACATTTATTAATATTTTTCTCGGTAAAAAGATCCCTAACATCTCAATTTAATAAATGAATGAATGCAGAGCCTATGAATTCATTGTATTCCTATATTATTGAGGTTGAGTGGTGAGGAAAAACATTTTTATTTACTGACGGGACCAAATCCATGTATGTCTACCTGAAGACAATAATATAATAAAATTATAGATGTACATCTCTCCGTGGAAACATTAACACAATACGAATATGTACAAATATACTCAAATGTGTATGTACGGCAGGTATTTGTGTATTGATTAGTAAATATTGTAAAGGCCATAAAGGATTTTTGGTTTCTCTAATTTGATGTATAGTGTGGTAGTAGTAGGAGACAAGGAGAGGGGAAACAGTAGTAAGTGGCAGTGTAAATTAACGTTCGTATTACTAACATGAGAATGGGGCTATTGAAAGAGTAGAGCCGGTGAGTTTCTCATTTACACTCGCATATCCATTTGTTACAACTAAAAAGATCCCTCGCGGAGTGGTATTCCCATAATATGCTTTTGAATCATGTTCTTATTTCAACCCCATTTATTTAATTGCACTCTCCAGAGTCTTCTCGGATGAGCTTGTACCTATACAGTACGCCCTTTCACAATAACTCTAGCCAAGGCACATTGGATAATAATACATAAATATGTATACATATATATATATATATTGTGTATATACATTGATACGAAAAGATTTCCAGCCTACGTTGGTAATAGAAGAGCTCATAGTTTTATTACAATGTGGCAATTGGTAAAAGGAGTATCTTCTATGTATCTCTCAATTAATTATTATTCCGTTTCGCCTCCTCACGTATATAATTTTATCGACTAATGACATTTATTTTAAAAAGCGATATATTAATCCCACAAGTCGTTACTCGTTGCTCTTTGTAAAAAAAATCCTCGAGTAATTAATGCCCTATAGACTCCCTTATGTACAAATGTACCTGGTCTATAAACACTATACATACTAAAGCAATATTTATTATTATGTAGAGTTATATAACCTCCTGCTGAATATCTAAAGTGAAGGGGTTATACAAGGAAAATATTTAGTAGATTTATATATGTATGTTTCCTTGGAAATTAAAATCATTGCTTAAGACTGATAATAAACAATTTGCTATCAGCGTATTTTATGGCCATGATGTAATAAATCCATTACTACTGCCAGATCCTGGAAGGAGCACGTATCTTTATCTGGACAATGAATGGGCCAAGTCCTAAAAGATTTTCTATTCATCATATATGAAGAAGGGGAACAAGTGATTTTTTTCATGGCTTCACTTGCTGCTCCTTCTGTAGAATCAATACAGCACTTACGTACATATGTAAATGTTGGCCAGACTTATATAACAACAACTTTTACAATGATGAACCATGAACCAGCTTTTGCCCCTACGAAGGAAGAAAATAGATAAGTCGTAATTCTTTTTCTACTTGTTGGTTGGAAATTACTGGTAAAACCTGTCATTACAAAGTATACAGAGAATTTTCTCCGTTCAAGTACCAAAGCAATTTGCTAATGTTTTGTGTGTGTGTGTGTACAAAGACCAGAAGAATTTTTAACAATCCCATTGGTTCACACACACACACACACACACAGCCCAGCTATAAAATTCAAGTATCATTATTATATGAGTACAGGATTTTGTTGTAGTAGTTGTTGGTCCTTCGGAATTGTTTGTTGTAAGCGGTGGTGAATGTAGTAGTTGTATAGTTGTAGTAATAGTAGTAGTGTAATGTGTGGCTAAGAAGACTGATTCGTATGCAAAAACTCAAGTCCATTATAGTTGCTACGTACAAGCGATGGTGCTTGATTAAAAATTTTCCGCACCGTTTCTCACAATTCAAATTTAAATTCCATCGACAAAGACTCGACAATTTCATTTCTATTACATATTCCATTCCTGCTTACACACACACACACACACACATATACACACTTTCATCCTCTTAGGATGAACAAACATATCTATTATACAAGTAAGAATTGCCACGAGAGGAGATAAACATTCACGAGTTTTTCACAAGGTGGATTAGCAGATTACACTCAGATTGGCTTTTTGATAGAATGCCTTTTTACCTTCTTCTTATTTTTTCTCTTTTTTTATCCACCTCCTCCTTATTCTCTCTCTTCTCTCATTCCTCAGTTCTTTCCTTCCTTTGCTATATCACTCATTGGCTTTACGAGAGACGACGTTCAAGTATTAGACTATTGTCTGAAGTAATTGTTTGACTCCCTCTCTGAGAGCAAGCAAGCATATTTTAATATCTGGAGAACTTGTCTTTCCTTTTGAATTATAATAAGTACCTCCAGTACTAAGAACTAGGTAATAATTATTAGAATTTGCTAAAGAACAACAACAGGTCTAAATCTGTAAAACACTTAGCTTTTTACCGCATAATTTTCAGATTAGATATTCAGAATTTTTTTTCTCGTCCGAAGCAGCAGGGTAGGAATTACACGTAAATCAGAGATGATTTCGTGGTTGAAGAAGAAGAAGACGACGACGACGAAGAATAAAAAGAAGACACTTACCCTTTTCAACATTGATTCGTCTCTCCTGTTGTTTAGCATTGTCTGCCGCCACTTTAAGTAACCCTTGAATATTTCTCAAAAGGTTTTCAGTCGATGAAATTGCTGCCTCAGCAGCCGAGACCTCTGCAAAATTGTTGGGATGATTTTCATGATGAACGTGAGGTAGATTCCCCTCAGACGGACTCTTTCGGTCGTCAATTTGAGCTGGTTTCGATCTGCCTCCTGTAATTTTTTTCCCCATTGTCATGAAGAGCCATCATTTATATTCATTATTCCATTAACAAAAATCACATTACCTTCATTTTTATAAACATTTTCAACACATTATCTCCACTCAATGGATGAATTACATGTGTAGTAGATGAATGAATGATTTTTTTCTTATACGTTAGTCACTTGATTTTTACTTCTACTCACATTATTATTATACACGTTTGAGTGAGTACCTTCATTAAAATCCTGCAACTACAAATTTCCATGCAAGTATATAGTAATAAGTGCTTTTACATATGTAGATATATGTAGAACATGTAATAATTGTAATTGTAGTGGTAGTTACATGGAATAAACATGAAGTGACTGACTGAAGTGAGAAAACCTTGAGAGAATATCAAGGAACCTACCTGGTGAATACTTGTTTACGTGGCGCTCAGTGTCGCTAAAATCCTCCTCATCATAGCCTCCATTCTCATCGCTATCCGATACATTATCAGTGGTATTTTTTGAAAGATTCAGAACCGGACTTGATGCATCCAGATTTCCTAAAAGTAACACCAGAACCATCAAAATCACATAAATAGGAGACAGACAGACTATGTTTTGGGAGCAGTGTGAGTGAGTTGAGCTGATATTTAGATGAGTATTGATCTAATTTCTTTCCCATTAAAACATAAATATTGCAAGTTTAATTTACACAAGCTTATTCCGTCGTCGGTAAATGCATTAGCTCATCCCTACAGGCCCGTATACTTACATGTACAGAGCGATATTTCACGCTCTGATTGACGCTTTGTGTGCTCAAGCTGCATCTATTACTATTTATTATTATTATGACTGCCGTTCTATTGGGAGCGTACTAATTTACAATGTTATCAATCAATAAATTCGTTTAGACGAGAATATCTTGGCAAAATCCGGCAAGTGATCAATCATTAGGCTTCATTAGAAAATTCTATTCCTCCTCATACATGGGACACATGGAGAGGACAAGATTATTTTTGGGAAAGAAACCCCCCGCTTCAAAATTCAGATATTGTACTATAGTTATGAAGTTGGGGAAAATGAGAGAGAGATTGAGTTGAGAAACGCATAAGTTATGTGCACGGTTCCCTAAGAAAATTATTCCAAGTCGAATGGGATCTCTTATCATTCTCGTTTAGAAAAAAAGTAACAAATGTAAAATAAATGGGCTTGATATTAGACGTAGGTATTTTATTTATGGTGGTTTGAAGGTTATGCGTAAGTAAATTGTGTAGGAAAAAAGGAATAGAAATGGATGAGATAAACTTGATTTTAAAATGTTTTTTCCTACAATATAAAGCTACATATATATTATATAAATCTACTTCATCCATACGGTTAGGTATTTGTGTGTGTGTGTGTGTACCGCCCGAATGGTCTGAATAGGGAGCTGGATGACTGAACACAAGTGATATGCTTAAAAGAGTATTTCTATAAATGGGAATGGGATCTTCTTCTCATCTCCTGTCATATTCGGTTGAGTTTGGGTCGCATGATTGATGATGGGTGATCGTATTGTGGAATCACGTTTCTCTGACGTTACACTATTAGACTCTCTATCTTTATCGCTCTTCCTATTCTACTTCATTTTGTGGTTTCTCTTTTAAACACAAAACATATGTATCATAGGGATACATCTCTCTGCATTTTCTTCTAATCAACTCACTCACTCTGTCTGTCTCTCTCTCTCTCTCTCTCTCTCTCTCTCTCTCTCTCTCTCTCTCTCTCCAAACCAAAATCAATTTCCAGTTCCAGTCCCCAAACATTTCCAGCTTTTCAATTCCATGCAGTTGGTCAAGTGGTTGATTACCTCATTTATGTATCTGTTACGAATACCTTGTAAAGTGTGCTCCCCTACTCAAATGTGCGTAAATGGCCAGCTAGTAAACACCAAAGAGGATTTTTCCGCAACCGACCATCCAAATAACCAAAGCATAAACAAAGGCATGTTCTCGGGTGGTAGAAAACAACCGTACAGGAGTGAGACCCTCCACACTTGAATTATAAATAGTAAAAAAAATCGTCTAACTTTCCCTACTCCCCTATTTGTCTAAGCACACTGGTGTAGTGTTTAGTTGTGCATAGTAGTAGAGAGAAACCCAGAGTATGGTAATTGTGTTCATATTTCTGAAGCCGCCTTTGCACCATACATACCCGGAGTGTAGGACGGTGTACATAGAGGAAAAGGTATTTAGTTGAAATCGCTTTCAGGAGGTTCATATCACCAAAAACTAACTGGAGGAGGAAGTTTGGACAAAATAGGGCGATGAGAGACAGATCAAAACATTTTATCCCATGGTGAAGCACGGCAGGAGCCACATGAAACGGTTACAATTTTCTTTTGCTCCCATACAATGTGAGTGGAAAACAATTGAAATTGTCAGGAACATTGCGGTACGATTTCTTCACAATCATTCATTGACATAGATACAAATAGTAATAGAACATTGGAAATTGTTTCCCATCCTCTCTCTCCAACTAATACTGACTGTGTGAGCAGACAATGCAATACATAATATTTCCCCTGATGCTGCTTCAAGGAGATACATACGTTGTTAGAATTGTTGCTGATATGTGTTAGAAATTCTTAATCAACGTGATGTGCTCAAGTTGGTTTGAATCCCTGAGAGCTATTTGATCAAGACGGAAGCCCTCATTGTCTGCACCTATAGAAGCTCTATACCCTTGATTTCATTCTATTTTCTTGGGTTTAAATTATTGATCTTACTCCTGCTTCCTTTATACCCCAGTAAATTGAGGTAATATACATGGATGGTATCTTTGTACACGTGATTTATTTCAGGTAGGAACACCGGCGGTATGACCATTGTAATAAGCTGCAAGAGGTAAGTTCAGGAGCAAATCGACTAGCGGGAGTTCGCTGGGTAAATACGTACGTCTGTATGATTGGCATAAAAACGAAGGGGTTTTATGCATGGACATATATTTTTGTTAGTTTTAATATGTGGGTCCGTGCTTATACTTACGGAGAGGTACATAGGAAGGGAATCAGCTATTAAAGTATATGAATGCTCCTGACAATAATAATTCTTCCTTTCATTGTTATACACTCACTCACAGCTCGATAAAATATATGCAGTGTGCACATTTGCGCATGCAGGGCAAAGGCAAACTTGTTGAAATGACAAAATGACAAACCGTTTCGAATGAAGCCTTCACCACTTCCTGCTTCATTGGCGTGAGACGACTTCTCAGAATCGCTGCCGTCCTCTTGGTACCGACTGAAAAGTACAGAAAATGTCATTCTTTATTCTCGATACTCGTACCGGTTGTAGAATCCTTATAATAAATTTTCTAGCTCAATTTAATCAATCCAATAGACTTTTGCCTATTGTATCTCAAGAAAATCCTCTTCACTACTATTCCTGAAAGAAAAAAACACCCGACCATTGTAACTGAAAGGAGCTAGGAAATCAAACGAGCTCTACTTTTCCCTTTTTATAGAGCACACTCGTATATCCAACGTGATATTAAATTTGTCATTGACGTCAGCAAATGCATACCGCCATGTACTAGGGATAAGCATTTCCTTGGAGAGCACTTTCCTATCCAAGTGTTAAAAAGCACATCAAAGCATTAATAAAACAAAAATGGCTTAGGAGCATGAAAGGAATAGGATTTCTTCCACACCATACTATACGCGTAGAAGAAACATTAAAATGAATAAAATTTATAATTATTAGGTACACTCAAAGGGAGAAGGAATACATAAGAAGGAATAAGGCAAGGGTAAGTTGGCCATCAATCTAAAAAATAAATTCAAATAACTTCACCTGCAACTTTAATTCAATTTACTATTTTACTGTTAAATAATCAATATTTCTACTAAACTCCATCAAACTGACTGATGTAATTGTAAACAGAGAGACGTGAGGATACACAACTAAATGTTACACAGCTGGCGTAGGTACATCCCCGAATCGAGGGCCACCTTCCTACTTTTCACAAATTATTTTCTTGATGTAGATTGGCAAGTGAGCGAGCAACGTAAATTAAATGAACGATAATTGTCTACACTGCACCTCAGTCAGACAGAGTTGGAGAGGCAGAACATTACGAGTCATCAGATGGAATTTTCATTATTCCATCGACTTTTAGTGCATACATATATTTTACCATGCCTTCAACTGCAATTATCACAGAGGAGCCAAGATTCATCATGAACAGTAATAAGAAGATAATGTATACAGTGAGTAAAACAAACAATACCGAAGTGAGATTGAGCAAGCGAGCAGGTTCTCTTCCATTCGGGTGTTCAGTGATTATAAATGTATGCACTTCATAATATATCATAATAATAATAATAATATGATAGTGTGTCGGGACTGTCCGTCTGTCCCTACACATTCTACCGTCTGTATTGGAGTTGTCGTGTTTAATTTATCAAATTCGCTCAAAATCTAAGTATTGTTCATTCGAGGATTTGGCATGATAGATTGTCTTTAAGAATTTTACATTAAGAATATGTACGCCCTTAACTGAACCAGGGTCTATATATATGGCGTAGGTAAGAGGATTTTTGATTGCTAAAATTGGACTACATAGTTTACTACTTTGCTGACCGGATTTTAAAAAATGTTCCATTAAATAAAACAAATCGGCAAGACTTCAGTGGATATAAATATACTTTTAACCCAAAGGAATTTTGTTCTAGATACACAATGGGAGCAAAATCTCGAAAGCCCGTTAAATACCCATTCTCAAATTTATAAAGTTTTTTCCCGAAATAAAATTCTTTCTATTTTCAAAACAGCGTGAGGGCAGATCCTATGGTCAGGATAAGTTAAACCCCAGTTCAAATGCAATATTTGCCAAAAAATCGCGTTCACTGTGAAGTAATCGATTTCATCTGGTTAATTAATATTGTTTTATTAATGCTTACTTGCTGAATTCTAAATAACCAAAACATTTCCTTAAAATCTTTAAGTCACTCGGGAACCCATCCGTTCATCCAACGGGCCGCCTCACTTATATACGTTTAACAACAAGCGAATCAAGTGCACAATAATAAGTAATAAGGCGGAGGGTAGGGTGAGGCAATGACTTATTGTTCGTAGGGTTGCTTCGATTTAAAATTCCTTTGTTTACTCCCACCATGCATGTGTCTAGTTGTAACATATCTGGCGTAAATTGTTGGGAATAAAGAGCTACAAATCATGGAAAAACAATGCAAGTTTTTGAGAAGGCTATCTTTGTCAGTGTATTCCACCACTGATTTACTACTTGACTATATAGTAATACAACTCTCACGCACACACATGTGAGGGTACAATGACAGCATATCCAGCCACTTAACCAAAGGGAAACAGAAGCTTCTCCAAAAAAACTCCTCAACAGCAAAGGACAATCTAAAATTCCTACGTATGTTTTCAAATAGAGGGAAAAATGTCCAAGGGAATTGAAGAGTACAGGAAAAAATCGGAGAGAGGATGATTATAAAGTGCATGGATTGCAAAAAGTAAGACACTGAAGAGATTTGGTTAGGAAAAAAAAGAATGAAATCATGGATAGCGAGAGAGATGGAGAAAGGGGTTATATAATATTATCAGCAAATAACTCACCCATCCTAAAAATAAGGCTTGACTAAAACTCTTTTCTACTACACGCTCTTCAACCCTTCTTAACAGTAGGTTCCTCTCAAATAAAAAAAACCCAGTACTCATCACATGTGTTTTCTCAAGTAAAATCTCCAAGCTGCTGATGGATCCAATAGAGATACATAGAACCGAACGTTAGAAAAATTATAACTTGTATTTCTATCTATGACAATAAACCAATATACATATAATAATAACACATACAACCAACCTACACGTTCATATAAGCATTACTATTACTACCACCAACCTCCTCCTATACATGAATGGTTGATTTGATGGAGTAAAGAGAGAGAGAGAGGAAAGTTCTAACTAAAATGCTCGACTAGAGAGAGAGAGAGGAGGAAGACGAAGAAGTAGCTAGTTTTTTCCCTTCATAACAGGGATATAACAGTTGGAACGTGATAGAGATGGAGATGGAGAAGGGAGCTTCAACACTAGTCGCCTATCGAGCCATAATCTTGAAAATCTCACCAAGTAACCAGTTTTTGATAACTCAGCTTTATATCTGGAGACTCAAGTCGGATATATAACCAAGCGGAAAAATATTTTAAAAAGAGAATCGATTTCCATGAGAAATAATATGAAATTATATTGAAAACGTGTAACTCTTCCTTTCTTTTCTTTCACTCAAAAAATAAACCATCGTGCCTATCCCACTCTCATACATATATAAGAGCGAACCTCATTCAGCCACATGTAATTTTTTTTTTTTTTTTACATTTATGTGAAATCGAACCAAGTCACTTCCACTCATATGGAGACTACTCAAGTGAATGCAATTCCTCTTCCAATGATATAACCATTTTCTTCTCCCTCCCCAAAAGATGACTTTTAAAGTCTTCCTTTAATAGACGGTAAATATACCGTAAGTATGTACACACACACGCACACACATTTATGATTCATAGCCATAAGCCCAAAGCAGACTGTCTTTCATGCAAAAAGAAAAGCCAACCTCAAAATCCGCGCATGTCTCTCACACTTGCCATTGTCAGTTAAACTTGGCAATAAATATATGAAATTATAATAGTAGCGCCCCGGCTCCTCCACACGAGAAACAAAGCAAAGGATTGGAAAAACCATTCACATCAGTCCTAGTTACATAAATTGCAGTTGGAAAGGCACAAGATAAAACCTATAGAAGAGTAAGTATATATAAGTACATGGTAGGTAGTGGGAAATAAGAATGTTGTCAAGAAGTAGAATAGAAAAAGGAGGAGGTGAAGGTAAAGAAAAGAGCTGAAGAGAAAAGGACGAAAGGAGAGAAGAAAAGACAAATTGTTCATATGAACCTCAGAAGAAGAGTGAAGAATTTTACTGGGAACTGGATTGCCCGGAAAAGAAACTCCAAGGGAAGATGTAGGAGCTGTAGGAGTGAGAAAGAGTAGGAGAACAGTAAGTACTGTAATATTTAATGTTGTATTTTCCTACGGCTCAAATATAAATATGTATTGTGGATTTTACAACATGTCATAACAATATATATACAATGTATTTCTTTCTATACTTTATAATAGAATACATAATGTATTCCCTTACTTTAGTGGTTGCTCTATTTTATTTCCAGCTGGTGTTTTTATATGGAAAAGAAATACTCTCTCCTACCTACTTGTACAGATCCATTGGACATCCCTTGAATACATGGATGGATTGTACACTTGAGAGTATCGTCATAACTGGGAGAGAAAAATATATGCAGATACCTTATTGTCACGTCTTCTGTGAGAGATAGGCCATAATAAATAGCTACATAAATACACATACTATTTATATGAAGAGTGAAAATATATGCTGGAGTAGCTTTTCCTCTCTCCGTATTGTTTGGCTCTGGAAGTTGGTGTGGGCAGATAGATATACATAATACACGTACTACTGTACTTAAGTAGTAACATGGATAGTTTTCCAATTCGATTCTTGCTGAGGCTCATTTCTCGACGCTCAATGTGTTTGTACTGTTCCTTTGTCACGGTGTGTACATTTTTGATTTTTCACCCTCCCTCTCTCTCTTTTCTCTCTGTATATCTATCTCTCTTTCGGCTCTCGTCGCTTTCTTTTTCCACTGTGTTTTCATTATTGCACTCCATATCAAAATATTGAATTTCAATTCACTTTCGTATAAAATGTCTTTTGTATGATTCATTTTTGATAGACTCATGTTTGAATTGATGATAGAATAATGCCTTCTGCTTGCCTCTCGACCCCTTTCTCCTCTTCTGTGAGAAAAATATACTCTCTGTATATTTGTATCCTGTCTCACTTCAATTCTTTAGCTAGGGATGTACATATATAAATATGATGTTTTGTAGGTATAGTGTACGGCACCCTGTATATGAATAGGTAGGTTGACGGAGGATACATAGGAAACATCCGATATTGCTAGGATTTTACTGCAACTCCTCTTTTTTGACTGTACTCTCAAATGTGCTTTATGTTCCTTGGCTTACGTGCTCTTACTACGCATTCCTTATATTATGCAGGGATATATGTGGATTCTTCTTGACAATTGAAGTAGCTAGCTCGTACCTTCCTTTGTCGTAATATGTTTGGGTGACAATATTCTAAATAAAGGGTATTTCCTTAAGTTGAGACTCTACCCACACGGAGAGACACACATGCTACTGTCAATATATGCATAATGAATGTTTTCTAATGCAGGAAGGTTTGCTTGTGGAAAGGGTTTCATTCCTGTCCCCACTCTCTTACTCTTCCGCTTTCTTCCTCTTCTTTCCTCGTCAGTCTATATAATCATTGAATGGCAGACGGCTAACCATAATATTTCACTTTTCCCTCTATACCTCCAAATCTGCTAGGGATACATATGTGGATGTGTACCTTTAGATTTATGTCATTTCAGCCATGTTGTTTTCTTCAATAGGGCGTACATTGCATGATAGCTTATTGTTTCCTCCATTTCTTCGATTCTTTCATTGTATTAATAATTTTTCCACAAATAGATTTTTCCAAGAGTATTATATCCCCTTCGAAAAAAAAACCTTTCAGAAATTATTATTATCAACTCGGAGATAAAAAAAAACACTCCAGCCTCTGCCTCTTTACCTTTCACGCATTATTTGTGAATCAATTTCTTGGATAAATATTGACGATGATAAGCCCTGACATATGTAATTCTCAAAAAAAATTTGGATTCTTCCTTTTTAAATATATTTTTTATTGGCTATTTACATGAGAATTTTCTCAGGCATTTTAAATACCCGAGTTATTTTTGAAAGATTGGATACTGAGGAGGTGTATTGTTTATGTACAGTTTGTAGAGGTAAAAGAACAAGAGATGCAGTTACACCGGAAAGGCTAAGGGGAAGAAAAAAAAGAGGATAAAAACTTAAAGGGATTATGCACAATAGCTTGATTAAATAGCTTATTTAAGAGCATCTTATTGTTTGCTTCTTCCAATTAATATTTAGACAGAATCCACCCTAATATTTCACACGAATTCCATCTCACATATCTTTCCCATCTTAAAATATTATAATTATTCTTGGGGCAAATATGTATTTAATTACTTTTAAAATTTTCCTACTTCCTCAAAAAAAATATTCAATTACTTTTACAGCTATACATATTCTGACTCTGAGATTATTCCAATAGGACATAATAAGCAAGAAAGCAGGCATATTTTGGAGGGAACTTCATCGCTCCTCCACCTCACGTCCTTAATCCACATCTCTATTTTTTTTGCTACTCAAGAAAAATATAATCTGGATTTATTTTTCCCTTCATGATGAAAACACTGAATTTAGTATGGAAGAAATTGAAGAACGTGTGTAAAAATAATCCCAAAGTTTTTTTTCATTATGTACAATAGTATTTGAAATATTTGATCTGCATCTGTTTTTCCATGTACCTATCCGCAGGAAGTACATGTTAATTAATGAATACTTAAGATTAAGAGGTAGTGATGATTCTAAAGAGTGCAGTGTTTGAGAAGAGATGAAGAAGAAAAAAAATCATCAACTCTACAAATACTAATAAAATCTACGGATCTATGTTTTAGAGGAACGGCGGAGGGGGTAACCTTCTGTCGGTAAACGGAGGAGGAAGAGGGTAGCGTTTTTAATATGCACAGGTTTTTTAACTAGGCATATCAAATGTATTACTATGAATTCATAGCATAAAATGAGTCTTTGTAACATGAAGGTGATTTCCTAGCCCTACTTCATACTTCCTTTACAACTACTTATGTTTTGAATTTGATGATCGGAATGATTCGAGTGTGTCACACACACACATACACACGGAGATATACAGAGAGAGTGAGAGAGACGACAGGGAGAGGAAAACGCTCCGGAAGCGATAAGGATTAAAAGAATACGCCGAGCCAAAAGGCACTTCCCGCTTTTACTGCCTCGCATCCGAATTAATAACAATAATAATAGTAGGAAAAGTATGCGGAGTAGGCAGAGTATGCAGTAGAAGCTCAAGTGGAATAACTTGATCAGAAAGAAACCATACGTCGTAGCCATTCTTTCCTTACAATTAATCCCTGCCTCTTGATCAGCACAAAAACATATGGACAATGCTCAAGTCCTATTCAAGAGACCGATACACTACTGTGATGATGGGATGTAAAATGCTGCATTATCCATTTCTAATGAAAAGTGTCCTGGGGATGTGATATAAATGTGACACAATCCTCACTAGTGGCTTACAAAGAATTTGAGTACATGTGTCAGTCCATCAACCAGATCTACTACTACCACTACTACTGCTACTACTCCAGATGAGAGGAAAGATAGCCACGAAATCTTTTTCTTGTATAATTCATTTCTCCTTGAGAATATATATGTATCTATATATTTATAATAGTACAGTAAGGAGTAAACAATTTAAATGTTTTCCCTTGAATTGAATTTATGTTAAAGAATTACTTGGAAACACAATACTGAGATCAATCTTACACTCTGCACATATCCATCACTCCATCCTTACATGTACTTAAGGTATTAACATGAGTAGAATTTATGGAGGAACAGCAAATAATTATGAAATGTCAAGAAACTTGGTAAGATTCGCAAATCGGTTCATGTCAAGCCTAACAATTCTTCTGACTGAGTACAAGACAAGTAACAACTAAGGGAGGGGTCTCTCTCGTCTCTCTTTGAGTGACCGACCCCATAAGTAAATTATTACTTTGTAAAAAGAATTAAAGAATATATATGAAATGAATAGTGGTAGTGTGCTATGGCAGTAATAACAATTTAATTACTTAAACTTGGCAACTCCCTTGAAAATTTAATAATCTTTTTCAAGTGATAATTTCAATTTTTTCCACGCAAAAACAAAAAGAAACGAAACGAACCCAACATTTTATGAAAGATAAACTATACGTTTGAATATACATATTATATGATGAGTATGAGCATGAACCACATAATGGCCAATGAGGTGGATGATTGGGAGAGTTTGAGAGTTTGCGCCAGGATTTTTGCCTAATATTCTCCTTAAAATTCCCTCTGAGCATTCGTTGAGTATGTTTAGAAAATCTGAAGAGTAATCAATTAATAATTACCTTATATTTTACCTTGGCAGATATATCGGCCGAACCCATATGCATATGGAGGCTTGCGCTAATAATAGATATTTTGACGCCAGGAGCGTTAAAGTCAGAAAATGTTTTTGCAACTATTAATAATATTTTGCTGGAACAATCCACAACTTGTAGATGCTGAAGTTTCCTTCTTTTTTAGTGTATGTAAGTACGTATGATGTATGTATGTATGTATGTGTGTGTTATATTATATTATATGCACGTGGATTGTGTATAACTTATGTACATGAAACTACTTGCTCTCTTCCCACTCGTGCATAATGATTCCGTAATTATTCCTTGCTAGGTTGTTTTTCTAGGCAAGGGAGCAGATTAGGATTGGAAGGATATATAAACTGGCAGAAGATCACTTTATGACAACAATAACAAGAGGGAGAATTTCTAGTGAATAGCAAAGTCTGGGGAAAAGTATATACACATATTTGCTATAATTGCAGAGATATGGCCCATGTAGTTCTTTATAACTAGTTGTGTACTACTTACGACGACGACAGAGGAATACAAGTAAAGTTAAACAAGATGAAAGGTTAGTAGTTTGGAGGCAGAAAGAGAGAGAGAGAGAGAGAGAGAGGCAAGAGGCAAGGGAAAAAGTGATATTTGAGGAGAGGCAAGGAAAAGAGGTAAAGACGGAGGGAAGATGAGAGCTAAAACAAGTCATGTTAATCTTGGTATCTAATTAAAAGTTTCAATAATTGGAAATACGAGTGTCTCATAAAATACAGCATAAAGACCTATCTTGCTTTTTATCACTTTATATTAAAATTACCTTTCAAACTGCTTCACGAAGTCTTCGTAAGCAATTTTGCAACTTTCCCACGTCGCGTTCCTTTAACATTTCAATTAAAATTCAATTAGAATCAACTCCACCGTTCTTGGAGACACTGTATTGGTACACATCAGTTCGTCTATATGCACATGCGTATGTACAGTACTAGAAGCCCAACCACTCACACGCACATAGATCTATATCTTACATCACATCAAGTAATCATTGTCTCTTCCCTCTTTCTTTAATATACAAGTCCACACCAATAATTTCCTATTCATTTCAAACCTCCCATGCTAAAAAGTAAGTATATAATATGCACTACTCTGGAAATTCCCTTCTTCTTTTTAATGTCCCAAATATATGTTCACAATAGACTCATCCCCTTCATTAGTTCTCCGACACTTGTCATTATGCTTGTTGAGTAAGCATATTTTCTTTGAGCAAAAGCAAGCCCATAAACATATTATTGTCCCTATATATTTTCTTATGTACTCAAGACTATCTCATTGTCAGCCCAGCCCATCATATCTAAACTGTTGCGTAGCGGAGGATAGCCAAATTGGAAATGCAGTCTTGTCTTTGTTATTAAAAATTTTATTTCAACTTTAATTTGACGGAAGGAAATGGAAACTGAGAGGTAATTCCACCCTTTAGTGCTAAACTATAAGAATGAGATTGGGACTGGTTTCTCCGTACTCTACATTTTATCTACTTGTAATCTTACGATCTGATATAGACTGGGCTTAAAAACGGAGACACGTTTTTATTTCTGAGCATAAAAAATAGCCAGCTATTGCTGTAAAAGTATTATTTTTCCATCCTAATCCTACCCTTCTGATTACGTAAAATGGACACATTGCCCATAAATTTCTTCCTTCCAATTCGGATTTCAACTCATTGAGATAGTTTCATTTAGTACTGTGCCACCCTAAAGTGTCGGCTTTGACCAGTGAGTACGTCTCTATTTCCGAGTTATGATTTGTTACGGAAATGTGGTCTAACCCTACACTATACAACTGCACCCGGAGCTATTGCTTCCGAACCAGTGTTTTATTCAACTCACCCTCGCTCGTTTCTAAATGGGTCCGTAGACTATTACTAATCATTTAAAGGGGAGAAAATCCCTATAATTCCTACAGTTCAACAAATCATGGGCCTGTCCGTTTGATAAGGAAGCAACTAAAGTAAAGAAATTGTTATGAAATGGCTATCTCAGTCTAGTGTTTTATACCTATCTCGCAATAAAAAGAAACTTTGTACGACAAAAAGAAGGCGGGGAAAGCTATAAGTGAGACGGGGAATTATACATTAAAATATATTGAGATGTTTCCTCCACACTGGACTAGTAGTAAATTGCACCAAGGGGAAGAACTGTGGCCGGACTGGGATACCGGATTTGTTTGCATAACACACCAGGTAAAAAGTTGGAAGGTCTCCCAGTCTGACATTATATGGTATTTAATTGTGGGGCTCAAATCGAGGTAGATACTTGATTTGGGAATGCTAATGTAAGTTATACAAGACCAGCGGATCACCGCATGCTCCTCAACCCTACCCTGCTAACTCTCTATCCTCTGACATGATACGCTCTTAGCGACAGACACTACACTTTGCACTATACATAAATGCACACGTACATACTCGTAGTGCTATGAGTATGGAGCAACTTATGGGTCAGTGAAACCAAGTTGGAGTCTGATTGCCAGAACAAATATGAAGATGACAGATGATCCGCTCATGTTGACTGCACTTACTGTCTGCCTCTGTCTACATAATATCAGTATTGTTTCTTACACAAAGATATCTAATATCTATGGATAAATACGGAGGCATGAGGGCTGCTAAGGAGAGACCATGATTTCATTTGATGTGTATATGTGTTTTGTTGAGAGAGTGGTTGAGAATCAGTTCATAAACTGGAATGCTGGGTGATTGAAAGGGAAAAGCGTGAAGTACACACCTTGCAGCTACGGCATCCAGAGATTGGATGGGTGCAGATCGGCAATCCCGTGGATGTCCAGGTGGCAGCGGAAGACCTGATGGGGAGAAGAGTGCGGCGTGAGCTGCTACAGCCGCTGCGGCTGCTGCTGACTGACCCGCCAAAGGTAATAAATGCATGGGCGGGATTTGCGTTGGAGGATGATTGTAGCCGTTTGCTAGTAAAGGTGACTTTTCAAGCCGCATCACGTCTGCAACAGAAAGATAACGTACTTTTTAGAAAGTACATTCAACAAAACTATTACTTATCTCAAAATCATCAGAATTCATAATAGCACATCACATAAAAGAATCCACACAATTTTTTTTCTTTAAGTAGTCATAATTATTTCCAAAACCCTGATCCATATCTGTAGAAAAGATAGACCCGACGAGTAAACATGCAAGGATTAAGAATCCTTTCCTATTATATTATCATGCCATAGTAACCACAACGGACCAAAAGGTACCCATTTCCATATGTACAACTCTTTTATAAACATTCCCAAAATGATGATTGTTCCAATCGTGATTCTCCATTACCAAAACATATATTGACGAATTAGTTGAAATGTAATGACGCCATTAACCATTTCCACGGCACGAGTAACCAATCTAGAGTTCATGAGGACCCAGCACGGAAATACACTTGAAATACTTGGGGGGTTTTGTGCTAAAATCCCCTATCTCTCCTCCTTCTTTCTTTTCCTCTGTCATTATTCCCCAACAAATATGATTTGTACAGTAATAATTCCTGTAACTTGCTCTAACTAAATGCAGTTATTGATGAGGTAAATGGAAAATAGCAGTGTTGGAAGACATAAAAGGCTTTACACTCAATCTGTGTATTGACTTGAACCAATAGTGTGTTTACGCTAAATTAAAGATCTAGATATAAAGAAATGGGAGTAGAACGGCACGAAGAGGAGTGGAATTATGATTAAGTTAAATGCCTTTTTCTTCTGGACCAATAACAATGAGAAACCATAAGCGTTATAAACATGAATGGTCATTTGTAAAAGGAAGGAACATCATTTCAATGGTCCACGAGCAGAGAGAGAGAGAGCGAGATACGGTGAAAGAGAGCGAGCGAGAGAGGGGCAGGAATTCAAAGGTCATCTCTCACAGGAATAATTTGTTTTTAACAGTTGAGGAATCAGATAAAGCCAACTCAATGGGTTTGGTTTTACACGAATCACATGTTCTAACAAATTGAGTTTACGGTGAGACAAAGAAATTCGGATGGAAAATATAAGGAAGGACAGGAGGGAAAAAAAGAGAGAAGACCAGACCTGGAGATAATACGAACAGGAGTAAGTAAAACTACTTACTGTGCTGTAATGTAATAGAATTGGAATCATCCTCCTACCCTTACCACATCCACGTACTTACTCCTTTTCCTCCTACAAATGTAATATCCCTTGTCAATTCCCTGCCTACATATATTTTTAAATTGTATGTATACTCATATCCAACCTCCTCCCTTACATAAGTAACAATTTCGTCCCCTTCAAAAGTGTAAGTTGAAAACAAGTCATTTTTAGAAGAAAATATATCTACAGAGAAAAAGTCCTAGGTCTCGAGAGTCAGTGCATTGTGGCGAGAAAAAATAGTAGAATTTTTTGATACAATACAAGTTTTAGTATTAACAGAAAATTCATTGCTGGTCCTCCTTGTATGACTCAACTTTTGTCAAGATATATATAGAAAGTCAAGTCTCACACATGAAATACACTTCAACTTGTTTTTTTTTTTCAACCAGCAAGGACCAAATGGTTACAAATTTGTCACAGTCGGTTTACTGGTAAGAAGATTGGATGATATTTTGTTCCACTTGAGTGAGCAATCATGGGATATTCCGAGATTGACATTGTATTACACAATCAAGTAGTTACATTCGATGGAAAACCAAAAAATCCTTGGATCAACAGCCAATAGAATTCCCTAGGCCAGGCCACTACTACATACTTCCATCCAATATGAGCCCTATAGTTAGAAATGCATATGCTGAGTATAAGTTTTACACTCCCATTGGTATAAGAATAGCACGTATAAAGTGGTCCCATATAAAAAACATTGTTTCCAATATTTTTCACCCTCATAAACTCTCTTCATAGAATTCTATCTTATTCGATAGCAATTTAAAATTTATATGTACAAGTGCCAGTAAAATTCAGGAGAAAAACACTTTGAGAAAGAACAAGGATGAGTAATGTGAAGTTTCATACCCCTGCAGTCCTCACGTGTGTATATATTTCTCTCTGTATATTTACATGTGTATATATGTACGTACATATCATGTATGTACATTTACAAAAGAAGTTTCGCATGAAACTTGTATCATCATAGGTTGAAATGTGTGGTTTAAGTTTGGGAAGAAGAAGAAAAAGTTTTAAGGTTGAAGTTTTTAGGTAGACGAAATAGGAGTTGAAATACGGAGAAAGAGTATAAAAATAAAGGTCTGAAGCTCCGTCATATCACTGTGTGGTGGCGGGTGTGTGTATGTGTTGAATAGGCTGGATAATTTGTACGTATTGCAGAAAAAAAGTGATCGTGATATGAACCAATTGAGGTGCAAAAAAGAGTGTGATGGAGTCAAATGAATGAGACGAGAGCTCATAAAGCATACCGCAGGAATCCGTTTTATTAGCATTTTGACACCGATGATCCCCACAAGGGAAACCAAGGAGGGGCAGGGCTTCAAATTGAGCTGAAAAAAATGGAAGTAGCTAACTTTTCCGAAAAGTTTGTTTTCTCACACATACTTACAGTACACACACATACAAAGCTTTTACACACACACCGAGTAAGTAAGTGAGTGAGAGCGAGAAAAGAGATACAAACACGAATGAATTTCTGTTGTATTTTCTGTATGCATAAGAATAATAATATATCTTTGTATGTTTTCAATGGTCCGACACTCTCTCTCTCTCACTCACTCACTCCGGCAAAAGCAGCATCAACAGCAAGAGCAGTAGGAGCAAAAAGGAACGGTAACAAATAGTCCTAATTTCGGGAATCAGCAGGGATCCAGGCGCCGCTACATCGTTACTATCAGACAATAACCATATTATATACGTGAGAAAAAAACTCGGCTCATATTGTTTTTCACCATATTTTCTCTCTCGGCTATTTCTGAGATGAGTAAATATAAAAATTCCGCATTTGTTTGATCTTCACCCGACTTCGCTCACTTATTTCGTCAAGAAAGCATAATAGAGCTTCACACACTATAATGGGCTCATAATGAATCCGCGTTCGCGACTCAATACTTGAGCGTAATTAACTTTTTTTTTCAATTTTGTCTCTTCTCTCTCTCTCTCTCTCTCTCTCTTCTGTTCTTTGACTTGAATCTTCTCTCTGTCTTTACCTTTTATTATGTGTGTACATATCTATTGCTCTGCTCACTACTTCTTGTGCCATCAGTTCTATTTAAATTAAAGCTCATTTATTAGATGTTTCATTTTATATCCCACAGACTTCATCCTATCCTTCTTCGTTGACAATAACTTTCTCATAAGGTACCATTTAAGTTTACATATATATATGCCTCGTCTCTGTAATCATCAGCTCTGGGAATTGAGAGAGGCCTCAACCACAATGCTTTTTTTGGTAGCAACATAACAGCCAACATTGCAACGTAGAAAAGCACTAAGCCAGGGCCTTTTTAATACCTCAAACTTTATTAAAAACGGAATTTATGTATTTTACCTTCCATTAAATTGATTAGACATCATAGGATTTTGCGAATGAAACATCCTGAGAAGAAAAAAATGACAAGTGGAAATGATAGGAATGAAAATATTGGGTGCCACTGGGATGTTTTAGAGAACAAGGAATTGAAAGCAATCTGTAGGACTGGAATTAAAAAAAAGGGACTGGGGGTTGAGCTCTTTAGATTTAAAAATGATGGAAAGAGGAGATGAAAATAAGTTGGTTGTATCTTTGAAGAAGCGATTGAACAAAGGTTTCATTGTATACCATTAGTAGTAAATATATTGTTGGTAAGAGCAAGCGGTAACAATCAACTTTGAGTATGAGTTGTTTTCTATTTATCACTTTTGTTTCTCATCTACTCGGCTTCTCTATCTCTCTCTCCCTCTCTCTCTCTCTCGTGTTGTTACTTACGGATGAACAGCAAATAGTAATCTGAACAAATCTACACCTTGAGGCCCTCCGTGCGCTCCTAATTTCTTGGTCTTCACCATTTAATCTTTTTTACCTGTGGTTTCTCGCGGCAACAAAAGAATTCATTTCAACAAGTGAATTTCCTTGGGTCTCAACTAAAAGTCTCACCATTGCCATATTTACAAACTTAATTATTTCTCTTATTGATAGGTTTATTATTAAGCCCTTAATTTCTCACTCACTTCTCTCAACTTTAATTTCTTGTCTATTATTATAATTTATATTGTTACTATACATTCTCCCACTATTGTTGTACCTTTTGCTATAGCATCTGAATCCCCATGTTACATTAATATCTGCTACATGCCGCTACATTTTCAATGTGCACTATTCTCAGCCTTCATCAGCATAAAAACCAACACAGACCGTCCTCACAAGTCGTTTGGAACGAGAATCTACCTTGAAAGATAAGAGCCTGGTGATTATTAGAAATTCTATTGTTTCCTAAAAGCGCTCTTCTTTCATTAAATTTATTGTTACACATTTGTTTTATACCAACGCACATGGTTTGTCAAAGACAATAATAGCACACGAAGTAATTGTGAGGTAAACATTAAGGAAATATTGACTTGATTTGTTTTAAAAACCCTAACGTCAGTTAAACATTTCAACTTTTACCGCCATTGAGTACTATAAAACCATAGTATGTACCATGTACCTCCTTCCAGTAAAATGTAACTTACAACTGTACTGTTAGAACAATCGTATAGCAAACTGAAAATAATTGGTACAGTATTGGTAGCAGTTACTGCTGGGCTGTAAGTTGACCATCAAAGTCATTTGCATTTGGAAGCAATAATAGGAAAAATCTGAGGATTTGTCAAATTTTATAGCATTTACTGCACTTCATATAAAATCCGAGGAATCTACAATAGAGCAAAGAGGAGAGTTTTATGAAAGTTGATGAGGATAATGACAATACTCCGTGCTATATCAACTACAGGAGACTAAAATATTACAGAGATTTTTCCCTCAAATATAAAGTTAGCTCTATCAAGGATGGATTCAAAGCTTTTAAGAAAGAAGAAACTTTTTTTATAATAAAAGCCATTTACATGTAGAAAGTATTCTGGAAAGGATAATGCTACCTACTTGTGCCATCTAATTCGTAGGGTGTAGTGTGACATTTTTAAAATCGACTAATGTGATTCCCCTCACTTATGTAGTTTTTTTACTCACATCTACGTATATTATTAGGCTTAAGTGAGACGGAAAGATTGGGGGAAAGTTTGGGGACAAAAGTTGCGTGTGTGTATAGGTGTATTATAGAACGTATATAAAAATTGATGACGTTACAGCTGGAATTACTATTTCCATATGATACATGATTGTGTGGAGTTGGACGCCACACTTAGGGAGCTACGTAGGTACATAGGAGCAAAAATGTCTATTTATATGATAGTTTTATGCGTGGAGTAAAGACGGAAGAGAGGAAGAAAAAAATATGATGGTAATCAAAGGTAGGTTTTATATAATAGTAGAGGTTGAGAGGAGACAAAAACTTTTGAGATTCACCCTCGACATCCTCGATTTATTTCTTGAGCTTATGTAAATTTGCACGTGAGGGATAGATTTGTATGAGCACAGAAGAATACAAATTGGTTAATTTATAGTGAAGTTAATTTCCGTTTAAGTTTTGCATATCTTTTCGAATAAACTTGGAGCGATGCCATTCGACTTTTTTTCTTTCTTTCTCTCTCTCTCTCTCTCACTGGTCACAGACCATGCATATGCTCGCAGTCTAGGTTGGCAACAAAACAACGGTTATGAGAGTAAAAGAGAGAGAGAGATTCACTCTAAAAACTTCATTCTTGGCGTTCGTAGAGCTCCGGTCTGATAGGTTGACTGGTTGGAAAAAACCTAATCAGACTTGATTGAGAATCGATAGTTAACGAGAAAATTGGCGATGTAAAAAAGCTTTCAAACTGTCTATAGTACTTGATCATTATTACCTACTCGTTTGCTCAATAACATTCTTATATAACTTCTCATTACTAGTCTTTTGTATTAGTCTTGAGTATTATTCATAGTATTTAACTGTTATCGTTGAGACTCTCAGCCTTCGCTCTAATACATCAATTTCTCTTCCCTCAATTTCGCAATGCTAATAACCTTTCATTTTGCACTTTTCCATCCATTCAGGCGCTCTCTCCCATCAACCATAAAACCAAGTGGAGCCCATGGACTGGAACCAAGTATCAATTACAAATTGTTTTTTTTGTTCCAAAGTGGATATTATTTTGCAATAATAATTGCACACGTGCAAAAATCCTACATTGAAATGAACAAATTACATGCTTTATTACAACTTTCTTCCATCCCATGCTCCAATGTAGTAATTTGCTCAGGAGCCATTTACGAAGCAATAAACCCCAACAACTTATTCTAACGACTTTAAATGTGATTCGGATTTTAAAAGAAATTTTTATGAAAAAAGATTTTATTTACTCTCTCTCTCTCTCTAAGTGTAGTTTCTGCAGAAAAAAGGCAGTGGTTCTTCCTTTGTGGTACTTGGTATAAATTACAGTGATTATAAATATTTGCTGACTTACATAGGCAGGTCATTGTTAATGGTGTGAGTAAATGGGAAGGAATCCATGGAGAAGAAGCCTTGTAGAGCTAATAATTTACAGACGTGCATACACGTCGGAATATATTGAATGGAAGGGTAAAATAGAAACGCTCCGTAACTTATTACAAGTTGGGTTGATATGAACCATATAGTTCTCACTCCTCTCATTTGGCTGTTATGGAACGATGAGTTTGATCCTTCTCTAAAGAGGATTAAAATATGAACCCATTCCCTCCTTCTCACATCCCTCGCAAACATGAACACTATCGTTATTTGTTCCAATGCATACCGCCTCAAACTTTTCTTTTAAAAGAGCTAATGCTACTAAGTAACTAAGCGTACGGGAAAAGTTAGTGGGAAGAAGGGGTAGAATATATATATATATACGCACAAGGAAGAAAGAAAAGCCAAGCTTTATGTACACTCCGTATTTGTAGCTATAATATATGAAATGACGGAGATTTAAAATTCTATTTTAAAATCAGACTCCCGAAACCTGTACAAGTATTAAACCACACTATGTAGAGAAGAAAATCTGGAGGAATCACTCAGAAAAACCAGGCAATGACTAATTAGCTGGCTTAAAACAAATAGCTTATGAAATGGCAGGAAAAAATAAAGAATTCTCCAATATACGATATGCTAGACTAATGCAGTGCCTCAACTCTAAATAGTTGTACAATCTATCCACACATATAGGTATTCTATTTACCATATAGACCATAGGGCGGAAAAGGTAATCACATGGATCAGGACTCTATGAAAATCCTACCTTGATACAGTGCTGATGTACGTAGTGTGAAGCACTGAAACCTGTATGATCCCAAATGGTTCACACGGAATTCTATATGTATGTATTTAGAGAGAGAGAGAGAGAGAGAGTAGTTAAATACGCATCGACTGCTGAAACACCCCTGAGTTTCAGGTTCCCCTCAAATTTGTGACCGTAGTAGGATGGGGAAAGAACATGAAGCCACTAAGCCATTCTCCCTAATCTAGAAACTTTTTAATTACTTTGGCAGTTTAATAAATGCTTTCTACCGGTTAAAAATAATTTGTCATTTTTGTGGGATCTGACACTGACATGGGTTTCCAATCGGATCTCTCTCTCTCTCCATCTCCTGTGCATAAACCCGTGCTTTCTTCACATACAAAGGAAATTGTATCTACAGACCCTTTATTTTATTTTTCGTCCCTATAGTTTATAGCTGGTTTTATAGCACCTGATATTATTATCATCTGACTATTATTGATGTTCTTTGCTGCTGGAGGTTGTCCTCGTAGAAATCTTAGGACTACAAAGTCTTCTGGAAGAGATGGTGTGAGGAGCATTATATTCCGGAGGAAATTAGTGAGTCTAAGCAGGAAGGAATGGTTGGAGGGATCGGCGATACTTGATAGGAAAATCCTGTATAGACTTGTTGGCTTTTACACTGCCATGTCACATTGCCCTTCAATGGCACTTTCTTCTCTTCCCTATACACAAATTCACTATATACACTGTAGCTATGCATAGAGGGGCCTACATATACGGCAGGGGAATGTGTAATGCCCGGATAGATTTTAAATGTAGGAAAAACTGTGGCGGAAAATGAAAAATGATGAAATCTGTAGCATCTGGATCAAGCTGGAGCTTTGCTAGTGAAAATTCTTCACATTTCTTCTTTCTTGTTGGTTGTCGTAAGAGAATGAGAGGGAGAAAAGGACGAAAACAATAGTCAACTTCAAAGCAAATTCAAAGAAGTTCACACACATATATATATATACACATACAGAGGGCAAGGAAGGAAAAACAAGGCTTATTATGAGTTTATACCAAACGGAGAGATTGATGGATAAAATCTGTGGCTCGCTGTCGCTCTCTTCTTTTCTTCCCGATTTTCTTCTCCTATAGATATGCATGTATTGTACATAGAAGTATATATAGCTGGATGACTCAGGATTGGGAAAATGTAGATATTATGTGAAGGTTTATAATATTAAGGCTGGGTTTTTGTTATTATGCCTGACAACAAGTAATCAAAGTGTATGAAACTAAACGACAGAGGATAAGTATTGGTATGGCAATTGTATGAAATACACTCCTATTTAATGACAGATGTTAAGGAGCATCAGAGAGCAAAAGAGAGAGAGGGAGCGAAGTTGACTATGGGGAGAGGTTTGCCACAAGACCTAATAAATTTTCTGCTTGAAAATTCCTTGTCAAATAAAAATGGTTGGAAATTCTTGAGCACATAGGCTCGGTATGTCAGGCTCCCGCTCTCATATTCTATTTATTATCAAGTAATGGGGACAATTAAGTATTTCTTGACAACTGATTGAATTAAAGGAAATTATAGAGATTTTGTGCAGTAGTGGGAAATCCCTGCTGGGTAAACACTACCACTTACCCTTGTCTATATTGCATCGTCAGGTTCTCAGAGTACGAGTCAAGGTAGCCTTAAAACCTAACAAGTACGTGATTTCTACAACATTACTTTCCTCTTCTTCTTCGATTACCACCATTCAATAAATCAATCTTAGATTATGGTGATCATATCATGCGGCGAAATTCCTCGTCTTCTTCTTCTTCAGATAATCCTCAGACTCCTTGAGCATCCTCCTCGTTCAACAAAAGGCTCGCATAAGCGTCTGCCTCATGCTTCATATGTCTGACGAGCCATTACACTTATACTATAAACCAAGAGAATTTTGCTCAGTTTAACCCAACGTGGGTCCTCTGCTCTGCTCTACTCTACTTACATCTATAGACGTTACATTGAAACACTTCATAGACTATAACTACAGATATGGTATAAAAAACGTGGAAGAGGAATTGGTATTCGTACCTGCATTTAATTCCAAGCATTATTTCATGCTTCATTTATAATTTGTAAACCATCACATTGTACACCACACTGACGGTAAGTACACCCCTACTATATGTGTACATGCCTGTATGTATGAAGTACGGATGGGGATTTTTTTATATACCAAGAGTTGAAGTCATTGGACATGACCGTGTAGTAGCAATAGCCAGAGCACTAGATTCTATAGGATTTTATAGTTTTATGCTAAGAGCCAAGTTCAACTGAAAATACTCCATCAAGATAATCATCTCTGTATACAAGAGCGTGCACTAATAACGGAGGACTGCCTCAGCTTGTCAGTTATCTAATACTGCCAAATCGTATTTACCTGTGGCCTGTGGCTTAATTTTCCTTGGGAATTTATTGCACTTCTCATAATTGCAAGTTATACGAATCAATTCAGCCCTATCTTCATCAAAGTTTTCAGCTCCATTTAATTCATTGTCAACTGGTAATAAGCTTCAGACCAAAAAATGAGACACGCGCTTCCTCGCAACTCATCTCTTTTTTAACACGCAAAAAAAATCTTCATTGGACTCTCGGGTTACATCCACAAGTTTTTTCCTCTAATACTTCTTATATACCTAACCCTTAGCACGGGGCGAGGCGTGGGGAGAGAATTAAAGAGTTTTATTCTACTCATCACCCCAATCCGTGAAAAAGAACATTTGGAGCAAATCTCCCTCGAATCCACAGTAGCTTTTTTAAGCATTAAAAACTGGATCATTTCACAGTTGTAATCATAACGTTATAGCTATATTGCGGATTGTGAGTGGATTTTGAAAAGAATGCGCTGAGAGGTAAGAAAAATCACGTGCGTTTTTATATAATGTACGCGAAAAGGAAGATTAATAATTTACCAGCAGGATTATGATGACTGGCTTCATAAGGTGGATAATCTCCATTCTCTAATCGATGCTTTTTCATCGACATAAACTGGGAGGGTGTTCCATGTTGTGATAGCGGCACCAAAGGAACCGACGTCCGTTTCGGGGGGCGACCAGGCCTGGAACTTCAAAATATTTTATAAAATTCCACGCTACCAATTACCATCAACAGCTAAAGCATAATAATCATAATTAATGACCCTCAATCCAACCCCAAATCACAGAATATCCCTCTTATGAGATTAGCATTTAATGACAAAAATTTCCAAATCAATTTTATCTCCCACGTTTTTGTCCTACCAAATTATTGCAAAGCAACCCAAAGCTTTCCATTAAATACCTGACATTTCCGTTAAAGTTGGAGCAACAACTGAGGACAGTTTTTTTATATAAAACTGCAGAGCATACAAAAATAGGAGGGAAAATCAAAGCAAAACCATCCTTCCTCACACATCCACACATCCTGACCCAATTCAAAAGTCAACAGACACGGCAGGAGCATCAATGTATGAGGGAATAATAGATAATAAAAGCACTACAATAAAAGACTTTTGCATTGCCAGGCTAATGTGCTTCAGTCAATGCATATACATATGTCTGTACCCTGTACCTACGTACATATATGTACTTTGGTGAAAGCAAATGGTCAAAATTAATCCGACGAGCAAAAAGTAACGTGGCTTTTAGTCAATCATATGTTAGAAAATGGATGTGCTGAATCAACTCATTTTCTAAGTAAATACAGGGGGGACATATTGAAACTTGAACCGCACGTATACATCCTCACAGCTCCTTAAACCCTTACGTACATAAGTCTTGATCGTTTCCCCTTGGTGGAATAATACTAGTTCGTGCCTGTTTAAAAATTATCTAAATATTATTTTAACCGTTCTCTGTATTCCAGGTTTTTCCCATCTCCTTTCTATCTCTCTCTCTCTTTTCCTAGCCAGTTAATGATAACAAATGAAACGGTAGACGGAAGGTAGGGCTAGGTATAGTAGGAGAGTTATACTAGAAAATTAAATACGTGTACTGTAGTGGCTATGGTATGGAAATGAAATAGTATACATTTTAGACATTTCCAGGGAGAGAGAGAGAGAGAAGGAATGGAACAAAAAGAGCTATATTGTTCAGGTTGACCTGTGTGGTGTAATTTACCAATTTTCATATGCCTCTCATATATGGCTTTGTATGAGGCGGAGGCCTTTGAAAGGTCAAGTCAATAAAATAAATGGAATCTTTTTCTCACCGCCCATCCTGACTGACTAGCACCTCGTCTTTCAAACCAAGTGCTTTTTTACCAAAAAAAAAACTCTTACATCATGCAACATAAGATAGGAAGTAGCAATACAATACAGTAACTTTTGGCCTACACTCACAATCAACTTCCAACTAAACTCTCCTACACTTTTCCTTCCTCGCCTTCATTTCTTTCTCTAATGCCCTTCCTCTAAATGCTACAGTATAACTTTATTTCATATAACTTTGACAATAATATTTGAAAGCACATATATAATAACTATACATTTACCCTTACTGTATAAAAGCTACCATGAAATGGTCTGGTTAACTGGAATCCAGAAACAAGGAATTAGTTTCTCTCTCTATAGCCAACTCTCATTCCATAGAATTTCTCATTCTCATTGGCTAGAAAATATTTTCCGAGTCTTTTCACTCGAAAATGATGGCCAGGATAATGAGGAAGCCTTGTAGATTAATAGGGCAAAATAATATATATCTGTATATACATATATTATAATATATGTACACGTAACTATAACCAATTACTATTCTTTTTGTCCTTCATATAAAAATAGAGTGAGTAGTTCTAGATGCTTTCTTTCTGTACAGATACATAAACCATTGGTAAATGGGGAAATGGTAGCGCTTTGTTTCTAAAACCACTCTATATTTAAGTTTGGAGCAAGTAGCTATAAAAAGGAATACATTACATAGGGAAGAAAAAGCCTTAATGTAAAAAATCTACATGGCTAAAAAGGAGAAGTCAGAAATTTGCGTTTATTTCAACGTTATACGTAAATCGTTGAAAGAGTTCAAGTCGGATGTATATACTTTGGGAAGAAAGGGAAAAAAGAAGAGAATTATAAGAGCATTTTGTTCTCTATCTCTCTCTCTCTCTCTTCGTCTGTATCTGTAACATTACATTGTATACGAGCATTATGAAATGAGTTGATATAAATGCGTGTGTTGTTTTGTAGTGTAGAGTTGGTTGGGAAGAGTGTACGGGGCTGCTGACTGGGCTGATGTGGGGTTGGTGCTTTTTAGTAAAGAGTAGGAGTAGATTCGGAATCGTATACGGGATTGAGGAAATGTGAGAGGATAATCAGTTGAGTTGAGCGCCCCGCAAAGTTTTTTTTAAGTTGGCGTAATAAGCGAAATGCCATTCCAAATAGAGAGTACATAATAGGCCTGTATGGTAATAAGAATTGACGGGATACGCAGTGGCATAAAGACATCCATTAAGGCATAATGTTTCCCGAAAGGGAAAATCAATAACATAAGCATTTAGATTGCATCTTTTCTTTCTAATAAGGTGAGCTTGAAAGAATGTTTCGTTCCGTCCAAGATTATTCATTCTTCTTGCTCCTCTTTCTCTTTCTCTCTTTCTGTGGCCAAAACTCCACTTAGACATTATGGGAGAGAAGTAAAAACAGCAGAGGCAGCAGCAGCAGCAGCAGCAGTAGGAACAGGAGCACCAGCCGCCGTCCGCTTTCGCATTTCTTTTTTCCATTCTTCGCCCTTGTACTACTATTTTGGTGGTTGCATGGCTCTGTCTATATGTGTACGCCTCTCGCCTTCTCCTCCTACTCACTAACTCACTCACTTCCTTCCTATAGCCATCCATCCGCAACTCGGAGAAAATCTCTTCCGTAAACTTTTTCAATTAGGCAAATAAAGGTACCGGTTAAAAAGCATTTTTCTGTAATTTCTCTTTCCATTTCATCGGAACAGGGAGAGAGAGAAAGAGAAAGAGAGAGAGAGAGAGACGTGAAAAGCCGCAACTAACCCCCCGAAACAGAGAGTGGTTCATGTGTTGCTATAGTTGTAGGAGTGAAGCTCTCTCCTCCACAACTACATTTTACTTTCCTCCTTGTTGTAGTTTTGTAGTAGTAGTGTTCTCTGTATCTAATAATACCATTACTTCACATCCACCGAGATTGCCGCTCTCTAGCAATCTTATGCTTGTGCTCTATATTAAATATCTTATGATTCCAGACGTGCAATTAGGCCACAAATTAATTTATACTCTTTCCAACCAACACTATAGTTGCAGGTCTTAAGCACGACAAAGCAATCTACAGGGCTATATGCATATTACTAATTTTATTACGCTCTCTCTCTTTCTCTCTTACTCTTTCTCCTTCCCTCCTTCAACTTTCACAATGTTGACTATTGTAGGAAGACAAGAAGAACTCAAACCAAAATCGGAATCAGGAGAGAGAACCACTTACCACTATAACTATACACGGCTCTCTTTGCGCTTATCAAGAGTAATTTTGGAAATGGTTTTACTTATTCTGCAGCCCTTTCTTCACTGCTCATATAGCTTTAGCGTTCTTGATAGCATTAGGTAAAGATGCAGCAGGAAAATTCAGTCCTTGGCTGTATAATAATTATTATTAGAAGGTGCATCCACTCACAGTCCTCTGTAGCAGCTCCTTGTCGTAATTGCGGAAACAACACAAATAACCAGAGCTCGGCTGAGGCTGAGAGAGATGCATATACCAATGCTTTTTAAAGGACTTGAGTCGTACTAATAACAAAGTAAGTACGTAACCTAACCCAGAGTTCCAACTACCTTGATCATCCGCAGTTGAATTCTGATTCCTACTAATGACTCATCTCTCTCTCTCTCGCTTTCCATATAATATAATAAATAATAACGTCAATTCCCATTCAATCTCAAGTATCTCGTCGCTCGCATTACTCATTTCGACACTACACAAGAGAATCCTATTTGAGTGAAATTATTCATAGGAAAGCCTGATAGTATGTATATGAATTAAGAGCGGGTTGTAGAGCAGAAGTGGAAATATTTACCCCTTTGCTTTACATATAGCCATTTTACATGTTTAAATCACTCATCGTTATATAAATTTTCCGTTTAAAGTAAAATTCCTAAAAAAAGCCATGCTCGATAAGCCTTTTGCTGGTGGCCGTTACCTTTTATAAAATTTTTACTTTCAGTTTTGTTATTATTTGGTGGAGGTTGGTTGTTGGAAAATGAAATGGATATAGGAATACCTGGTCTTTCCCTCAATTCTTGCCCAAATTGGACGAGGGAGAGAGTAATTTCTGTGGAATTTCCATCACCTTGAAACAAATACACCTACTTTCCCTCAAGTAATGACATTCAATGGAAGGAAAGAGATATTTGGAAGTAAATCAAAAATGTTGGGTAAAAAATACCAGTTGTTAAATCCTAGTATCCCCACTCACATCCTTACAGGCGGGAGGAGGCTCATAATTTTCTACACATGGAAAAGATACAGGCCAGGACAAGAAATAATGCACATATAAGAAATTGTAAATAGTTCC
This sequence comes from Spatulosminthurus flaviceps, assembly GCA_034693705.1. Taxonomy (NCBI): domain Eukaryota; kingdom Metazoa; phylum Arthropoda; class Collembola; order Symphypleona; family Sminthuridae; genus Spatulosminthurus; species Spatulosminthurus flaviceps. The sequence goes on along the minus strand of JAQFXU010000034.1, from coordinate 67,010 downwards.
AGAACAACCTCCTAATTCCAATCTTCCTTTTGATAAGTAAAATGTTAACATTACTTTGAAGGAGTGAGTGAGTGAGTGTGAGCTCGTATATAAACTCATGATACACTAAAGGCTTTTAGGCATTGAACAAGATATTTTAAACGGAGGGTTGTTACTGCTGTTGGGGGTGGTTTGCCACGATCTTTACGAAGATGAGATTTGAGAGGTAAGGATTTTCCCGATGGATGACCCAGCTTTGTTACGAGTATACATAGCATGTATCCCTGCAATATTCACATGTCCATATGGATCCTATATGGATCTCTGCTTCCCGTAACTTCATACATTGGAATACACAATTACATATTATGTACACCCATAGCTTCAAATGCAAAGCATCCGAGTCCATGGAACAGGACCATCAGAATACATATGAGCGGGGCAGGGAGGCAGAGCCGACAAACAAACTAAAAAAGTGTTAAAACAAAGCTAAATGGAGGAAAAGAGCGGGTGACCTCTTTAGATGGATGTTAATCGACTCGGGTTTTGTAGCTGCAAAAGCAGCAAGTTGACATCGCTTGAACAATCAGGAAAAGTCACAAGTAATATTTGTCAGTTGAATGGTTTCTCGGTTGAAAATCACCCCTTTTTGAGGTAAGTACAAAGAACTACATAGTGTATTTGCATAAGAACGGAAACAGATTCGAAAAGGCAGTCACCAATTTGTTTTCTCTCTCTCATTGCTATCTCTCTCACTCCCCACGTCTCTCTCTCTCTCTTTGCCTTAAGTGAGTACAGACAGAACAAAGGACAAGGAGAGTCGGCAACGATTTATGAAGCCAAACACATTGGAAATAATGTTGGGAACATTATGTGAAACGTCAATCAGGAGGAGCTCAGCTTGGTAGGAAGAGTGGAGGAAAGGGATGAAAAAGTGAATAAAAACGGAAGACATAGCGATTAATATTCCGTGGATTTATTGCCACCAATTTAGAGAGACAATACTAAAAGGGGCCAGAGATGTGTATGAATGTGTAAATAGTTTGTATGTACAAGTTGTAGTAAGTGAGTGGAAAGCAATTGGATTTAGGCCAGAAAATGGGAAATGCCAGGCTAGAACCTGCAGAGACAGGCATCAATGCAATTTTTGTGGGAATGTTGAATGAGAGTTGAGAAAAAGATTAAGAGATGGAAAAAGAGAGGTGGAGAGTAGTGCAAAGAGACGAGATAGAGAGAGAGAGAGAGATAGAAAGAAAAAACGAGTTCTTCGTACAACAATTCAGATTCATCGTAAGTCACGCTCGAGAGCACTCTCCTTGCATCATAATGTTGACATTTTACATGGAACTGTATTAATTTTCCCGAGGGGAACATCGGCTTTTTTCCATCACGTTATAACCTTATGTCATATTCAATCTGACTCGCTTTGGAAAAGATAATAATTATTCGAAAAACACCAGAGTAGAACACGGAACATTCCATCCGTCCAAACTCGGCTCATTCCAAAGTAATAATAATGTAATGTACACCAAGCCCCTTTCCAGCCTTTGTGCACATTAAAAGTTTTACTCTCGGAATACCACATTATTAGCCTTATCCCATTATATTCCATTGGAAAGGAAAAAGCCTGGGCTTGGAGTTATAACAATACCCATAGCTTTTCCCTAGCTACAGTATTTTATGAATGTACACATAACAATAAGGAACATTTAACAATATACTTTCTTTTCCTAATACAGCACCCATAACCATAGGTTTTTAGTCAATACAAAAGTATATGGTTTGGTTGAAAGCTTAGGACTTTGGATTCCTAAGGTTTGTGTATGTACGTGATTCAATCGGCTATTGTCTTATTACTTTTTACTTATGTGTAACCTTTTTATTCGTATGTGTAATCATCGCGTGCTCTTCTTTGCTTCGAATGATAAGAAAATTATGACAAGATTACAGCAAATTCTCCCTTTTGAATCCACCCCTTTTCTTTTTCCTCCTCTCAACTCAATCCATTGCCTCTTTTATGGATTACCCTCGAAGACACTCCTATCATCACTGAGGAATAAACTTGGTCATTCGTTTTCCTTTCTCAATATTCTTTATTGGAATGTAAAAAGGTTTCTCTAAATGTTCCTAGTCGTAATTTAATTGGTAATGTGCATGTCATCCATTTAGAAACTATAGCTTTGGAAATGTGAGCTTTTAACTCTTTGGCAAAAGGACATGAAATCAAATTCCATGGAGGGGTTGGTTTTTGAACATTGTGCATGGAAAGACTTTTAGGAAGAAATGATATCTCCTATATAGTTTCTCTCCCACTATTTCAGTCTCTGTTTATAGTTCAAGCTTGGAGGAGTTTTTGAACATTGGGGATGAGATAAAAAATGAAGAAGGAGCAGAGGAAGAGTAGCAGCAAACTCAACTGTCAAATCACCTTGAGAGCCATCATCATCATTTCCATGATTTACATTTTGCATTTATTTTGTGTAATTTCCATTTACACCATCGTTCTACCTTGGAAGAAACATGTCCACCGGCAGTCTTTCATTCCATTTCATTTGCTCTCCTTTAACAATCACACCCACAAAGAGACTTGATGATGAAGCCTGTTGTTCATTTCAGATTAGAGGTGGGGCCCGTTCAAAACTTGGGGCTCATAACCGATAGAACCCCGTAAGAAATTTTCTCAGGCCGACCTGACCAACCGGCTGGTAAAAATTTTTCTCGGCGTAGCCCGTCCCGTTAAGTCTTCCTTATTTTATTTAGAATCCAAAATTCCAACATATACATACCCAAACCCTGTCAAATCAAAAAACTTTCTTGCTATTCTCACGCAGCTGTATTTAACAGCAATATAACAGTATTTACGCAAAACCATATTGTACAAATAATTAGCACACTTTTCAAAACTACAAAAACAAGTATTAACTAAATGCCTATTAAAATAATAAATCAACCCCGATACTTAGGATTTATTGACTGCCCGAACAGGGTAAAAATTCTGCTGGGAGCAGGTGGACCCAAAAAACCCAGGCCCCACCTCTTGTTGAGATTTTCTGGGATTTCCTTGCATGATTTCCTTTTTGACTTAAAAGTGCTGAGGATTAGACAATTGTAATGTGGTCAGAGATGAACGGCAGAGGTAGAGTGACTAGCCTCAAGAACTCCATAAGAAAATAGAGAGATGAAGTAAATTATTATATGCTACCAATTCACTCAGTTTCATATATTAATACAAAGTTCCTCAGGTATTTGTTTGATGTGAATGTGTGTTAAAGTGCATGTAAAGTGACCAACTCCTCTCACACACATTTTACTCTGCATGGCCTTCAAGACAAAAAGCTTGTCTTTGTAAAAGTGAAGAGCATGTTCACATTGCAGGCATTATATTATAATATGCACATTGGCTTATTTACCTGGAGATCTACGTCAATAGGTATGTATGCACACATTTTTTTGAGCATATAATGCTTTATAGCATAAAGTTATACAGCACTCCATACCATGGAAGTTCAAGAAGTATATTTTCGTACTTAAAGACTTTTCATGTGTAACTGTGCGAAGGAAATGAAGAGAAACTTGAAAATAATTCTTTATTGTATTATACAGTGTGGCAATTGTACTTTTGTATGTATATGCATGTACGTATAAGTACCTGTCAGTAGGTTTAGGATTGGATGGAACTATGGAACTGAGACTGGCTTCAGTTTTATTATCAAGTTCGCTGGCTGAGTTGGGGCAGGGATGGTGACTAATATGTAATTAATGTTGATGACTGAAAGGTGCAAGTATAGTAACATGAGGGTAAGTGTTGGTTAAAATGATCCGGCATTACTGCGTGCATCTATGTTCATGTCGTACGTATGTGCACACGTAGAATGAGGATGAGTACGAAGGAAAAATGAAACTAGAAAGATAATCATACAAAGGAACTGGAAATAAGAACTGCCGAGCTCGCCTCTTAATTATTTCACTTAATTTTCATTTCTCTATTTTATCCCCAAACCATGGCTAAGAATTCAATCTTATAAGTTTGTCTGACTAATTTTCTCCCTCCTTGGAATGATACTCCTTCTCTCCTCCAACTGTGATAATTGTCTGTTGGGACTATTACGAGGTGATTTTCTTCCAACTTTTAATTTCAACTGCATGCTCGACTTAAAAACAATGGCTCAGCGCAGCAATCAGCTGTTGACATGAGCTCAATTATTGCTCACTTGTAACCAACCCTGCTCACTCCTCTCGTCTCGCTCTTACTACTCTCCCACCTCCAATGTGCACTCACATTATCTTTTAATCGACCTTACATAACATTATGACTGCGCTAACTACATACAAGCACAATTTCACAGAGACATCACCCTCTCTGGTGGCTACATCCTGCTTCCATGTTAGCACATACCTACACACACCACCTTCCACCAACTCCGTTTACTTATGTACCCGCTAATACTTCACATATGACGCTGGCTTGCATTGGTTTTTCAACTCTCAAGCTCATCCAGCTTATTGCACATCTAATATTATACATTGTACTATCCCTGTACCCTAAACCATATTCATTCATTTCCAGGCCTCCCTCTCGCTTCCACCATTTTACAGGATGCGGATAAAACTATGGAAGATAAAGAAGTGAAATTGGACGACATTTCCTTTTCTACAAGACCATACTCTTTCCACAACTTTCCTTCTCGAGATCTTTAAAAGTGATTAAGTTAGTCAAAATGAGCCAGATGAGAATAGACAAGAGTACGTGATTGGCTATTGCAGGAACTCAATACTGCTCAATCTTCTTCTGGGGACCAAGTCATTTTGGTTTTATCCAATCTTTCATTCAACCAAGGCTACCTCCTTTATAAATGAGAATAAGTATGGATACGTCCTCTTGCATAAATATGTACACACATATATGGAAGGAACATGCATTGCTTAAATATCTACAGAATCAGAAAGATGGTGCAGAAACAACATTTTTTTAAATATTCTGAAATCTTACACTCCTTATGCAAACAATTACTGTCTGTAAAAGATAAACTCGTATCCCTTCGGATAAATAATGTGTGAAAGTATATGTAAAGATAGAAGAGCGATTAGTTGAGCTGTAGGCTTAAGTAAACTATGCGGGACAATATGTGTATATTTAACTACTATATGCACTCATGGAGAGAAGAACCAGTTGAAAAGTAGCGAGAGGGAAAGAAAGGCTTCTGTCGTATTTCCATTGTATTTAGTAATTGAGAATAGCTTGTTCAACTTACTGCTACTACTCCTGCTGTTGCAAAGGAGTAAAGTTTTTGTGTTAAATTTTTTTTAAATACACCCAGAAGTCTTATTTGAGGCATGTTACAGAGAGCTACTTACCACATCACACCATGATGTAGCATGAGCTTGTTTGTAGTCCCCGTATTTTATCTCCGAAGGAAAGGGAGAAGGTGAGAGCATAAAACAAATGTGATGAGAGCCTATGACCCCCAATCGGGATCACCGAGAGCATATACTAAAAAGCACCAAAACTGAGCCCAGCGACAAAGTGCTTAGCTCAAGGATAAGTTTCCAGTTGATTTTTTTCAACTTCTCTCACTCTCTTCGAGAGCTCAGAGAAAGCAGAGAGTGAGTGGGTGAGACTCTCATCGGATGAAGTTTCTGATAATTGTTTGGAAACAAAACTTTGTCGGGTTGTATGGATTATTTTGCAAGAGGATATATACACACGGGGAAGGAGTACGAGAGAGAGAGAGAGGAAAGAGAGACTGGGAGAGAGAACACAACTGTTTTTGAAGGAACTAATCTGTTTTGACAATTTACTTTTCTTTTGTAAAATTGCCAAGCTCATGTGATGAGCGGAGGGAAGAAAAACTTTAAAAAATAACAGTGAGGAAGTAAAGAGAATTGGAGTTGACTCACTCACACGTCTCGTGCATATTGCATACATAATAGTCTTGGGTTATAATGAATGGAACAGGATGATCCCATCAGCACGAGAGATTAAATGGGTGTCCTGGGGGAATGTTGAAATAATCGCAAAATACCATTTCATGTGTACATATTCGGATGAATTTTATTTTTTTCCTTGAACACACGCAACATTAGATACAAGAATCTTCCAGGCTTTTTCCCCAACTCCATATATACTCCGTATGTACTGCACATACTATATAGACTATGCTAAAAAACTCCACACATGTAATAATACTTTTGCCTCTAACTTTTCTTTGCCTTTCTTTTCAGCCTCAACGCCTCTCCGCACACACGACCAAGCAATTAGACTTTTCATCTACAACTGTTCAGTGGTCGATTGATTCCTCGGTTTCATCTCAGACCGGTAGGCATTGGCATATTATTATACATTGGATATATAAACTATCAACAGACTTTAAATGCCTATCCTATAATAACATGCCAATAAACATGAATATGATAAATTTTAGGGTATCTCACACTGTTCAAATGTGACGACTCCTAACATATGAAAAAATGCTAACCAAGAGGCCCAGGGAGTTTACAACCCGCAGCAGCAGCAGCATCTGACTTAAAAGAAAGGGGTTGCATTTCTAAGTACGCTCCTTCCTTGTGTACATACGTTACATTTACTATGCAATATGGGACTTTTCTTACTTACTCTTTTACGTACCTAAAAATACTAGATGAAGTAGATGAACCAGTACCGCACCATTTTATTTGAGACTGTGCATAATACATTTGTGCTTCTCTCTCTCTCTCTCTCTCCTTCCACCATTCGTACCATGTTTACATTGCGTACGGATCCTTCTCAAGCTAATACTTGAGAATTACTAGGAACATGCGAAGGAAAGATGCTTATGATACAGCTCCGTTTTAGCTATAGAATGACGCGCTCTAAGGCAAAGAACCAACCACCATAACAAGAAATGAACCATCACAAATACACATTTTCCGTTTGTAATAACATTCACTCATCCCTGTAAATACCGCTATAAAGTTAACAACCTTATGCATATCTAAGCAAATCCGATTCTTTTTCCAGATCATCATAAACACAAGCACTTCCACCCAGTATTACCCTCGTCTCATAGCTTTTGATTAACTCTCTAACCTCCAAGTGCTACTACCACATTACAACTTCTTACATTACAACAACCACTGGCTCTCTTTCCTAGGCATTTGAGATATATGTAGTTGGAAGAAATTCATAAAAAACTATCCCATTTTCACCAGCAGCACTACCACCACCAACAACATTTATTTAGTCACCAGAGAAGAAAGAAAGCGAAACGTTTTTTTTATTTTACATGAAGAGAGAGAGAGAGAGAGAGAGAGAGAGAAGAAAAAACATTGAAGTAGATCTGCATGAAACCCATCCTCAGTCTAGCATGCAGGAGGATCTCAAGTATTTGTATACATAATAAATACATAGAGGTTAGGACTACAGTTGCAATCCATACTACTTGAACAACTACTGCTACTACACCTCGGTGGATTTGATGCATGTATTAGTAAAGTGTAAGTTGTGGTGTTTCATCCACGTATGAATTCCCCCTGTTTTAGAAAATCTCATTCAACTTCCATTATCTCCTTTACCCACCACCACTAGCTACTGCACTCCCCATAAAAATAAATAAATGCAAAATGCATCTCATCTGCACACTCAACTTCATTTTTTAACCACACGGTCCCAATTCACATTTATCCCCTGACTTTTTCCTTATTATCAGCTTACATGTAAGCATATCAAATGGATTCCAATTCTTCCTTTCCCTACCAACCTCTCCTTCGAAATACATATGGTGGATGTGTAATAATTATGTAACTACTACTACACCCCGGCTCAATCGCCCGGTGTAATGTTCTAGTAGTTGTAGTACATTGGGAGTAGTAGTAGTGGTAGAAGTGGCAGTAAAAATATCAAAGTAGTTTGTAGTAGTAGTAGCAGAGGCTATGGAGAGGAAGAACTGGAATCTCAAACGGGTCTTTCATCCCACCAACTCACATCAAGGAAAGACAATCAAACAAGAAGTAGAAGGGGGAAGAAATTTGAATAATAATAACCCAGACGGAGGAATATAGGTCCCACAATTATGTCATTATCTGAATGTTAACAAGGAAAATGAGATAAAGGAAGGAAAACTCTCATTGGGGGAAAATTACTTTTTATATGGATTTCAACGCTCCTCCAACTTTTTACTACTTCTACTTATACTCACCAAGGCAATGCATATTCCAGGGCTAATTGTAAGGTCAGAGCATTTATGCTCACCTAGTCGTCTATCCTAGCTATAATTAATTATGCCAGCGCAGCGTCCCCAACTTTTTATAAACCTAAGCATATATGTATACGCCTCAATGCTCATAAGATATACACAATCCTCATGAACATCTCTAGGGCATCAACATCTAATTACACTTGACAGGGAGATAATAATTCCAAAGTATAAAAAAATTCCACTAATATTATAATTCACCTTAAACTATACTCAAACTCTCTTTGATACTAAAATTATCGTCTGTATAATAACATAGTCCAAATGACAAATATTGTTTTCCTCCAGATTTTCCCCTTACTATAAATTCCAGCCAAACCCGATAGAAATTACTAATCATATATTTGGTCCCTATTTTTTTCACATTAATAAAATACACAAAGGGAAGAATATAATATTTTACTGATGTTCTATATCTAATGTGGAGCAAAAACTTACGCATACCAATAGTAGGGAACTACCATGATGTTAAACTTTTAAGGATTTAATTGCCTCAAGACTGAGTAACGTGTGAAGGAGTCGTTGGTTGCAATAATTGCCATACATGGTAATTGCAGTTATCCTGTCCTTACACATTGTATCCTCATAGTGATTAAAAGGGATGAGGGTAACACAAAAGCGCATGTTCATAAAGGGCCGTGTGCAGTTGTATTGTCGGATAAGGATGAGATAGTTGAAATGAATTTAATTATGATTAAATATGACCACGTACAAATTGTAGATCAAACACGAACAAATTATTGGGTAAACAGGGTCATAAATATTGGAGGGTAACATTTCTTCTTGAGAAATTCCCTCGCATAGGCTTAATAGTAGGGGATTATATACGGAGGGGTTGTGTTAAAAAAGTGGCCAGCAAGTAAGTTGGGTGAGGTCGTGTTGTAATAGGAAAACCTCAAATAATAAGTACATGAGAATAAAATATTTCCCGAACCTTCAAGTCCAATTGGAAAATGGAGCCAAGTAGTTGTGAGGGAGGAGAGAGAAAAAGTGAGAGAGAGAGAGAGTAACAGAGAGATACACAATGGACTGGGCAATAGTTCTCTATTTTATACGTTTCATCCCTTTTACCATAGCACCTCACGTTTATACATAAGAGGATGGCAAAGGAGGAATAGAAAATAAGGCTGCCTGTCAGAGCAATAAATTTGTTGACGCAAGTAAAATTATATCACAAAATTATGCTTATTTTCTCAAATTAAATTTTCGGTTTGCCTCAAATGATTAGAGTTATTAGTCGTTTGGGCGATTTAAAGAGTCAAGGGGAGAGTGAAACAATGAGAATATAGTTGGATTCAAAAGGTGCCTAAAGAGAGTCGTTGGCGTACTTACTACTCTACTCTATTGAAGGCCTAGGCTCTTTACAGATTTTTGGGTGAACACTTTTTCTAGGACGTCCTTGTTGTTGGACTATATACCCCGTCAAGTTTGTATATACTTACATACGTGAGGGTATGCACGTAGATAAATTTAAAGGAAAAGGAGCTCTAAAGCTGTAAAGAGACAAGTGAGCCAACGAGAAGGCAGGGAGGCAGGCAGGCCAAAAAAGAATCCGAGAATGGAATAAATATCAGTGAGACTTGCAGAGTTTAAGAGCATGTTTGATCCGCCTTTGAATGAAGGGCACCTTTATTTCCAAATCGAAAATTACTGTAATCATTCATTTCAAGTTGAAATTTCCTCACTGGCTTGATGATACGTTTCGGCTCTAGCCTACCCTCTTTTCATTTTCAACTCCGTCCCCATCACAAGAACCATTGTTTTTTCTATCTGATTCCTTTTTGTACGTGTGAGTGGTTTGTTGTTATGTGTTGTGTTGACTTGTGCAGGCACAACACATTCAATACATGACTATTATCCATTACTTCTACCACACAATAATCCTATACACTCCAGCCGCAGAGCGCATGGATAAATGCTCACTCAGTACTAGTAAATTCACATTGAGACCCATTCCCAGCTATAGTCAACTTCTTGAAAGCTAAACCATTTCCAGTATTATCTTGTGTGAGAGGAGAAACGAGAGAACCAAAGAAAATCAAGAAACAACATCACACTTTTCAATCTCCAACTCCTCAGTATCCACCTGCCCCATCTGACAATTAGGAAGAATTTCCGTACCGGTCGTGGTCTGAATGGCTAATTATTACTCCAAGACTATTAAAAAGTCTTTTTTTTATGAAATATAGCTACTCAGCATCTTTCACAAATTTTATTTTAAGCACTCCTTGTCCACACTCCTTCCTCACCGCTCTCTATCATTCAACAATCCAACAAATATCCTCCCATTATACATAATTCACTAAACTGTGCTATATGTGCTGCTCAAGCCTGGTGAGATTTTTTCATGTAACGGTACCCAGGCTCCCAGTCTATTACTTATGTGGGGATCACTTTAGCTTCCTTTAGCTATTGACAGCTCCTCCATGCAGGATAACCAAAGGAAAGAAAGGATGATGACAAAATTGAGGAAGGGGTGCTCAGAGCTGTATGAGTGGCTACATCCACGCATAGTAATTTATACAAACATCCAGGGACTTTGAAGTTATCATGCAAAACTGATCATTGAGAGTAGCTCAAAGAAGTCTCAACAATCCTCAACATCTTTTTTTCTTGTTTCAAGTGAAGCTCTGCAGAGCTCTCGGAATTCATATTTTTCTTCAGCTATAGCTTCTACCACCATGAAATGATTATGTGACGAATAGAACCAATAGCGCTAGGCCTGGAATTAGCATAGAGATGTAAAGAACTCATGTTTAACAGAAACAGTTTTCTGTATTCGCTTCCTACCTATCCGTATCTATAGATATATAATAGCTACGTATGAGGATGCGTGTGTGCGAGAACAGGCTTGAAGCTATCTGAGTCAGCTATTCGACCACCAACATTCATCTCGAAAAAGCTGTCCTTTGTTTTCTCACTCCTTTTTGCTAAAAAACCATTAAGTGTATGTGTGGAGTGGAATTATGCAGGAATCAAACCCTTAGTAGTCGTCTAACATTGGAAGTCCCAGTGAGTTCCTCGTCCTCAACCTTACTCCATATAAAGCTTCCCTTTCCTGTCTGTATGGGCTGTTGTGCATGTAAGTGTAAATATATAGGGATTTCAAAGTGAGAACCCACCCTTGGGACGAGGATACATATGTGCTGTATCCCCCAAAAACATAATGCTACCCTGAATGTCTAATGTATATGTACGTAGCCAGGAGTATTTTTGGTATCCTACCCCAGTACTTGCCATTTGAATTGGAAATTATGACCTGTACGGTCTTTTAACTAATTATTGCTTTTCTATTTTGATATATAAGGCTCATAAAATTTAATGTAATTGTACAGAGCCGGGATGATATGTTTGGCTAAAAATTACTCCCTTTAATTCTATGTCTCTCTCTTCCTCTCCCACTGAAACACTTGGGCAAGAGAATACTGTATAGAAGAGAGGAGTAAAGAAGGAGCACCGGGAGATTAAAAGCATAAATACAATAATTATTAGCCATTCTGTCGCGACTCTATTGCCATACACTTTGCATACCTCATGACTTACACGAATTGCTCCTCTTGTTTCTCCATGTCCCATTCCTCCATCCCCAACAACAAGACTTTTGTATTCCACTCCACTCCAATAGCTGGCTATTATTATTGGGAGTAAGTAAAATTACTATGCACATGTAAATTCTACAACAACATCCGCAGAAATTCATAGCTAAAAGGAGAACATTTCCAAGCACATTCTCACATTCCATCAAAGTATTTTCCAATGTTTCTCCGCTCTTTCAATACCTCCGTAACTCTATATTACTTCAAATAAATACTCAACTACAGCCTTAATGCTTATTGTTAGTCAATATTTAACCACACAGCCTCCTCCTACAATGGATGACAAGAAAACGAAAATTGCTATTTTCATTCCCAATACATCCCCCACCCAATTATTTAATGTGGGCAACCTCCATTTATATTTTATTAAGTTCTTCATTGGAAATTCACTTCCTTATTCAATATTCTCTCGTGTAAAATGTATAAGGCAGGATTTTGCAGGTATTTTTTTTAAATCTTCAAATATAAGCTTTTCTTCATATGTAATTTCCCTATATTTTACTTGTCCTATGTGGTGGTACTACCTACTTGGGAGAAAAAATCCTTGAGAAAAGGTAAAATCGGAGTTTCTTGTTAGATATTACTCGTTCAGAATATAAGGTATCTGTTAAAAACGATTCCTTCAAAGAATTTTCACCCAATGCTGGAATCCCAGAAAAATGTAAAAATTACATGTTTATAACAGGTACATTAGATTTGGAACAGGCTACAATTACTCCTTATTAAGATTTACCTGAAATAAAGTGCTTGACGGTTTCTGTACTTGTAAGACATATTATATAGGAGAGATTATATGTACACGATAAATATGCTTGTTGAAAACTAAACAGAGAATAACATCAAAGATGGTTTTTGGGAAAGGTAAACCTCTTCGTGCAAGTGAAGAGGAAAATTTAGTCATTACATTTTCAGCATACGGATCAGGCTCTTGTCTTTCCAAGCGGTTTGAAAAACAAAACGAAGGAGTAGATAGTAGCACTGAGGGAAAAAAAGTCAGTTACACAGACTTATGTGCATCAACTATGAAAATTCATTTGGGTAAATGGAGACACACAAGAAGCTAACACAGCCAGAGCTGTACACTTGAGTGCAAGGGAGTGAAAGGCGGAGGATGAGAAAGGTATAAAGGATGAGCGAATAGACCTGAGGCCGCCAGAGTCAAGAGGCTGAACCATATGGGTTCCTGTAGGGAAATACATACACACATATCTCCACACTTACTAGTACATGCACGGAATGCACCCCATCCTCACCTTATAAATACATACTTCCATGCAGCCTTATTGCCACTCTGGAGTTACGGTTAAGAAAAGAGTGACAGAACTGTCAAAAGTTTTATGTATTGTAATCACAGGCTGGCCAGAAATGATATGTTGAAAACATTTCCATTTTTGGACACTTTTCCACACAAAATATACTTTTTCCTTCAATGGAAAAAAGGTTTTTCATTTCCTCACAACACATACAAGCAGACGTACATATATTTTCAAGAGAAAATGGCCTCAAACCACCACCCCATTAATTCATTCCAACACAGATTCTTCTACCTTTTTTAGTTAATTACGTTCATTGTAAGATCAAGAGAGTTTTGAGAGAGAAAAAACTCAATCATATGAGGACTAAATGAGAAAAAAAACATGTTGACTCGAGTCTTAAAATAAATAGCAAAATGGAAACAATAAAAATGTATAGACAGTAATAAGGAACGAACTGTTGTTATAACATCCTGAATTATTATTGTACTATGCGCGCGATGAGTATCTTCACATAAATAAGTACATAATAGGCAATAAAGGATATGGGAGAATAATACAATTGAGGGTTCATATTGGATGGTACAATGCATGGGCCTAAGTACCTCCTTTAGTTAGGTACATTTCCCCTACATACATACTATAAACATGGTAGTTAAGCCGACCTACCCGTTGAAAGGGACAGGTTAAAATATCGGAGTTAAAAATTGAGGTAGCCTAATAACATAATAGTACCGTGGCAAGAATAAAGCATTATAATTTACTCTGTATTACAGTTGCACCATCCATCCATTCAGAGCACACAATGAATCTTGTGAGGAAGACTGAAAAAAACTTGCCAGAAAGAAGTACAGTTTAATTTTTACTAAGGAAATTACTTTGGGAAAATCTAAAATTTGGATCTATACAGGGACGATTTTTCTTCTCTCTCTCTCTCCCGGTATTATGTACATGTGTCACAACATTTGTGAAACTCCTTTTTGTATCAAACAATGTTCCACATTGGCTCTGTATACAAAGAGGGTAGGCTTGAGTATATATGGAAAAGCTGAAAAGTATGTACAATTCATAGACTATGTACACTACATCTCCGTAACAACATTATTTCAAGTGAGGCTTATTTTTTTGCCTTCCATTTATTTTATATGTATGAACTTATGAACGTGTAAAGATACGCTAGAATTCCCGGCACATACGGGAGTGTGTGTGTGTGAGAGAGAGAGAGAGAGGACGTGAAAGTGCTAACATGTGTGTGAGTAAGAGAGTTTGTGTGTGGATTCGGAAGAGAAAAATCTCAAAATTCTCAACCATGGTTATATTTTAGTTTGGAAGATCATGTAGCGAAAGAGAAATAATTTCTCTTCTCCAACTCACATGTCCTCTCTCTCTCTCTCCCGCTTGAATCAAAAATGGAATGCAAAAACAATTTGGACCGTGTCAACCAACGTACAGTTCATTTTTCATTCTCACAAGAAATCCTCACATAGAATGCTCGGGAAAAGATTGAGAAAATAGGAAAAGTTCCGGGGCTCCACCACTCACATAGTCTGTATCATTTCATGCACCTATAAGCTTAATCCAAAAATACTACATGACTCCTACTATTATTTACAATCAAAATCCAAGTGGAACGGAAGGCAAGATGGAATCAAGTCGTGACCATTTGGCTCCACCAACCAGTCAACAATTGACCAGTTGGCATTTCTCTGCTAGCTCCATCACATATTACGTACACCACGTAGAAATGAGTGTCTACAGCTTTATAAGTATACATTTATTATGTACATGTAGAAAGCTATGGGAGAGCTTGAATTTAAGGCTACAGTGTGTACAATATGCTATCGACCTGGGAAACAAAGCCTACAAAGTACTTGCTTGATTTTGATATCCCATTTAAATCACATCACCACAAATACACACCGCTCAGTTAGCTCGGAACACTCAACCATGCACAAGATATATGCAGATAAATATGTTTACACGCCCTTTCCTCGTAAGATACTTACGCCTTTGCACACCGCTTTTTTGTATATCCAATCCGAGTCTTTTTATTAACTTCGAATGTTTTACAAACTTAGTTAATAACAGAGAAATTGGGTTGTTTACGGAAATTTTCGAGTGTAGAAAGCTATTTCAGTGGAAAAAGCACCTGATACTTTTTATAAAGGAAAATTAACCAAATGATTTTGTATGTGTAGAAGCATTTGATTTAATTTATAGAGTTGGAAGCAGGAAATCAATTAGGTTATTCATTTGTAAATTGAATTAAATTAAATGTGGATTTTCTTTTGATTGATAGGGAAAGAATAATGCTTTTTGTCGTGCAGGGGTAACATTTATAAATACCCCAAATACCTTCATTTCCCTATTGACTCTTGGATTTCAGTAGCTTCCTTTTCTCACTTCCCCAACATCCTAAACTCATTTAGGGGAACTGCACCACCACCTCCACGAAAAAGCTGTTAATTATCCGGAATTTATTGAGCCAATAATTCAAACTCGGAACCAGTCAAAAAAAATTATGCCTGGAAACATGTAATCATTGAGGGTGTACGATTAGCGTAGTTTATGTGCTATGTTTTAGCTCATACATCTATACTTGTAACATAAATAGGCGAGTACCATGGAGTGGGGTGTTGCTGGAAAAATAAGCAATAACGATGGGATGGAAATTGATCTAAACGTGATTGCAGCCATGAAAAAGTACAAGGCATTACGACACGCCAGTAAAGATTTAAATTGCAAAGATTTTCCTATACACACAGAAAAAACATGAGCCTAACCCTCCACGATTAAGCTGAGGGTACAGATGAACATTACAATTTACCTTTCCCTTGCTTTTTTAAGTATTGCTGGAAAAATAGTTTTCAAGATAATAATAAATTATTTCAACCTCATATCCAACCCTATTGCAGTTATTTCTAATGCAGAACACTATATGGATATATAGAAAAATGTACAAACATTTATCACTCTCCCACTTCCTACACCCTCACAATTGTACTTGAAATAATAAATAAATACGAGAACATCATCCAAAATTGAATTTACATGTGGAACGTTAGCTAACAATAAGTTCTGCGGAATAAAATGCACAAGCAATTGAATTTCTACACAACAAATGAATAAGTTATTAGTCAAAACAAGCGGCTTGAGCCCATGAAAAGTAGAATAAATGCAAGGAATAGAAATTACAACAGCCTCTTCTGTTACTACTGCGCTCATAAACAAAAAAAGCTAAGGGGACTCAGCAAGTTTTCTGAGTTACCTCAAAAATTCCTCCAACTCCAACTTGAATACATCGATTTTCTGAGAGAAAAGAGTGACCTCGTGTTGATGAACACATTTTCTCAGACTACTTAAATAAATCCTCTCGTCACAAACCTCTCCATCTAAATATACATACAAAGTTCATGAGTGCATTTTTTTCAAGAGAGAATTGCTCATGTACTTACAACAAGCGCTAGGCAGTCTCTTTTCCCTATTAAGAAAAACTCGTTTTGCATCTACAGCTACTTTGAAAAGTTCCAATTCACATTTTCACACGTCATTTCGTAACTCATTACTCCGTCCCTGTCTTTCCTTGAGAATGCGCCCTAACCAATACTAGGATATGAGGATATTGATGGAAGAGAGATTGACTCTGTAAAAAAATTCGGAGCTAAGCAGCTTTACCTATAACCAAGTATTTTGAAAGTGTGCTCTTCTTATAACACATTTAAAAATTGGAGGTAAAATATTCGGCGGAATGCTTAAACTTAAAAAACTTAAAAAACCTAAGGTTTTGAGTAAAAATGGCTAGAGAGTAGGAAAGATAGGAAGCAGAATTAAATATGATTTACCGAAAGATTTACTCTACATGTGTACTAATTACATGTGAAATTCTTTTGGGTGTAGAACTCATCTTGTGGAATAGAGAACGGAGAGTAAACTGGATTCTTCCTGTCTGGAGATTTCCCTGTGTTTCTCTCTCTCTCCGTTATTTTTCTCATTAGAAAAAATGCGAGAGAGAGAGAGTTCTTTCCAGTTATCCAAATACGGTTAGGGCATGCTACAAATACAAAACTCTTATGTATACTCGATAATGGTGAGGAGAAGATGAAATGGAAGAAAAAAAGTTGTAGGAAAGCTTAACAGATCTTCTGTATATTATATGTCCGTCTGCATTAAGAATAATTTTAACATCATCCATCATGTTGTGTAAACTTTTTCGACTCTTGCCAGCCCGTTTGTTTTTTTGTTATCCAAGTCAAACAGAAATTTGATGTTCCACACAATTTTCCACAGTACACACTAGTCTCTCCCCTAGGTCATCCATTCATCCATCTCGCGAAAAATTCTCATTTATGTTAACCAGAACTATTTTCAACTGTCGTTCGGATCCTCACGATTAGTTTCTTTCATTTCCTCATCATTTAGAGACTCGGAGAAAAAGGCCACAACTATGACTTCTGTGTATACTTTTTTTTAGTCAACTCTCCTCTCCTCTATATATTGCTCTCCTTCAAATAACAGACTCCCTCATAATCACATATCTACTACTCTCACTCAGTCAGTCAGTAAATACGGGCGAGAAGAGGTAGAAAATCCAGAGAGTCAGACACACACACACACACACACACACACACACATGAGAGAAGAAAATGATAGAGAGAACAAATGAGCAGATGATAGTTTTACACCCAAAATAAACTCACTACTTACATATAATGCGTCAATCCAATTAGGATAATCCTTGTATTCAAAGATACATGGTGTAGGAAACCATTCATTTTAAAACACAGAAACATCATTACATCACAATCATTATGTACGCTCCACACTTTAGCCCATCACAACCCTTGGAACAAGTGCGAGGACACTAATACCTTTTAGCTCCAAATGAATTCATACTATACGGCCGAGCGGAAATCTAGATTTAAGAGAGGTGTGTGTGTGTGTGTGTGCGTCTATAGCCGCACCACATTAATATTACAATCAACTACGTCCAATTAAGATCAGCCCAGGAGTGTGCCCACATTCTATATCGGAAAGGCGCTACATGCAAAAATCGCTTATACGGGATTTAACATGTACTACCATGCTTAAGCGATTTCTGCATATAGCGCCTTTTGGACTTTACCCGACGATATGTATCTACAATGGAAGAAAGGGCAAAACTCTATGGACCATCCAAACAAGAACTGACTTGGAAATAATAAAGAGACAACTTAACGACATGGCTTTGTTTTAAAATTGTGTTTAACATTTATTGTTATTCCCTCTTCTCAGAAGCACCAACCCACCAACCACCAATAAACACCACCAAGGCAATGTTTCTCCACGACATTTCATATTGCGTAATATAGCATATTAAATACCAGCCATAAGTACTAGTGCGAAGAAACGTGTTCTCTGTATATTTCAAGTGAAGAAATTTTCAGCGTTATTTAGCATACGAATCCTTTAATTCCACTAATGGATTTCCAGAGAAGGAAAAGAGGAAAGTCATCATGGAAGTGAGAAACGGCAAGGATTATATCTCCCAAACACCCAACTTTATTTCTTTTCAACCCACTACTGAAACAAAGTCTGGTGTAGGAGGAGCACATGTAAACTACCACAATAAGTAGATAGACTTTGTGGCTTGATGTATGCTTGCATATTAAATTAGTAGAAGATAATACAAATAAGTAGATGAGAGAACAAGCTGGAGAAATGTCGAGGAGGAGTCAGAGAGAGAGAGAGAGAGACTTAATATGTTTTTAGCTCCCATATACATAACAGTGCTCTTACAGTGTGGGTAAGAGGTAATAAGAAAAAGAAGAATACGAAAGGAAAATGTTTTCTCGACGACCCAATCCATGTCTACACACAAAGAGAAGATGAGGAGCGGACGAAAGGAACGGGGGAGTTCAAAGATTGAAAAATCAATCTTATTTAATTAAAGGTATGATGGTAAACAAACGGAAAGTCACGTAGTGAAATGGGAATGGGGCTTCATGAAATCCGAGTGTCAAGCAAAAGTAAGGGGAGATAATCCTAATTTTATACGGCGTTTTTTCCGACATAGTTTTTTTTGTACTATTATAATACATAACCAAAGAGAGAGAGAGAGAGAGAGAGGCAGAGGCTAAGACAAAAATCCAGTACTCATTGCTCCCTGTAGGATCTCGCAAGTTTACCATTTTATACTAACCAAGGCTAGAAAAGAGTTTCCTTGGAAAAAATGCTCGTATAGAGAGGACGATCTAAAAACTGAGCCTGATCACACAAAACACAAACAGCCACATTGTATGTACTCAGGGACATACACTTTGCAGATGTGCACTTACTCTCGATCATATTAATAACCTAAAATAAAAGACGGAGTCGTTGAGGGTTAGAAATAATCAGACTACCTTTTTTCTACACTCAGAGAGAAATTCTCATTCGGTCGTCCTGTGGTATACTTTTAAGCTGTTGAGAGAGAGAGAGAGAGTAATAAGATGAAACGGTATAGAGCAATGAGAGGAAAAGGGTCTGAGAGTAACAGCAGTCAAGCACAATGCTCATTGTTGAATGGACTCGGTACTATAAAGTTACTCCTTATGGAACTCTACATTGACAACTCGACTGTGAAATCTGATCCGAGAGTTAATAAAGGAAGTTCCATTGTTTGACTTTCAGTTGGTGGAAAGAAACTGTCCCTTTTTTCCTGGAGCAAGGTGTCACGCAAACACGATCAGAGAGAACTTTTTCGTTTCACTTCCCCATATTATCCTTGTATAGTTTTTGTTTTCCAAACGTTTGCCTCACTGAGGTCGACGAATGTCGATCCGTATTAGATTCACAACTCATATACTACCATTCCGCTTCTTTTTCTTCATCTTCCAACAACCGACACTCATCTACTGATATTTTACTTATCTATCGATCACACCAGAAGAAACATAGAATAACTGAGGGACAAAACAAAAACATATTAAAAACATGCCTCTGAACAATTCATACCCTCCAAAGGACTTGTCACAACACGAAAGGTTGGCTCACCCTAATTTTTTTTACTCTCATCCCCTTTTCTCCATCATCCTTTTTTGTTGACAAATTGTCTTTCTTCTAATTACCCTCATCATTTGTCTTACAATGAGTCCTGGAAATTTCACCACACTTAAAGACACTTGCTCTCTTCTTTTATAGGAATACGATTCTTATCTATACACAATTTACAATTTGTCAAATAGAAATAACTTCCCATACTTTTTTTTACCATCTATCATTCATAATTATTAGAGAATGCATGAACAACGCTAAATTTAATGGCCTTTATTTTTATACATGTTTGCTAAGAAGATTAACTACAAATTTATTTTGTTCCCTTGCCTTGGGAATTTGTTTAGTCTTGATATTTCTTGTGAGGTAAACAAAAAAGCAAGATTGTTTTGCATATAATTGCCTACAAGGAAAGTGATTACTTGAGAGAGGAGTAAAAGTAAAGCTTTTAAATAGCGTATTAAATTACTTGGTAGAATAGTTGGAAAAGGTGGCGATCTGTACAAGGGAATTATCCGCCACATGATGTTTAGTTTACTTGAGCATTATTGTAAACGTGTTGAGGGAAAAAGTTGGATAAGTACGTCCACGTTGAGAGATTGGAGCGTGAAGGGGGAAAAAGCCAATGAAATTCGATCGAGATGTTTTTTCCCTTTGAGAAACATCTTGATCGATCTTTGAGACATACATAAAGTTTGTGTCTTTTGTTGTTCATTTGCTTCATTACCCCTTTCATTGGTCTCCATTTGTCTGGGTTGGGTGTGTGTAGTTAGTAGTAAGTATATTTGAGTAAAGAAGAATAAAAGTGTGAGAATTTGGAGATCAAGCAAACATAATATATCAAGGATAATCATGGATATGAGATGTTGTAGGAGATGGGAGAGACCCAGCTGGTTGCAAATGTTTGATGCTCTCTCTCTCTCCTCCTCCAAACTGACTTTTGTTTATAGGACCCAATTTTTACGGCTTCGGTTCATTTGATTTTGAAAATGCATGACCACTTATACTCATCAATGTCCATGTATACAAAGAGTCCGGAGGCACTCAAACAATATATTTTGAATATTACGAGTGGGAGAGTAAAGTGTAGACAAATAGGATAGATACATGTGTAATAACTTGTAGTAACACGACTTTCCACGAGAGAGAGAGAGAGAAACAGTGCGAGAGAGAGAGAGAAATACACATCTTTTTGTTCCAATTTCTCCACAAGGGTTGAACTTATTCATGGCTATGATATGATATTCTGATTCATATGCAGTCTTCTTTTTCCTCTCCTATACTAAAAACTGATGGAAACAAACGAGGAGGAGGGGAACCCTCTGCGGTACCCTACTCCCAATCCAAAATGCACATAACAGAGTTAATAAAGCACACGAGTGAGTAAAAACACAGAGAAGAAAACTCATCTGCATAGAAGATCCATCCCGTAATAATAAAATCATCAGAGAAGGAGCAATCATCAGGAAGAGATGGACGCAAAAGATGAGCAAGTGGGGATAAAGATGTTTTGGAAAGCGGCGTTGAGGATGACAGCAAAAGGTTTTCGTATAGCAAGGTACACGGAGATGTGAATGCAGGCAAAGTCAGAGAGAGAGAGAGAGAGAGAGAGAGAGAAGCGGAGTGAGGAAGTCAGAAAAATGGGGTGAAGCAAAATAGCAACAAGAGCATAATTGATAGATGAATGGTTTACTCAATAGTTACAACTAACTGGAGCTGGGTTAAGATAATTATATACAATAGATACATATATATTTTTTACGTTTCCAATAGAAATGAGGAAGGGAAAAAAAGCCACGAGAATTTATGTAGGAGGAAGGCGTAAGAAAAATCTCCGGAAAAGAAATATATCGGAGAGAGAGAGATGATGATGATGATGTTTGTGTGTGTGGGTAAAGGAAGGAGAAGTTTCGGCATGATCCAAGGCAAAAAGTCAAATGGATATTAGTAGGAATATGAATGCGAGCATTCGTGGCTAGGTATTTCCATTTCCAATTAAGTCAGCATATCTACTCATAAAAGTCAGATGTATTCATGTTACATAAGCGGGATGAAAGAGAGAGGACTAAAAATTAGGGAAAAATGCAAAAGGGGGGAGTACGGGATCATAAAACGTTCTTCTTTTTAGCTTAATGTGAGGGCTTAAGATTGGTTGTAATAAGAGAAGGAAGACAAAAGTTGAAAGACATAATAGAATTGTTCAATCTGCTCCTTCCCAAAAACCTCGCTCTTTACTTCATGTTAGATTATTAATACACACCAAATGTCTATCTATCTCTAAGACTCTTTTTCTTCCAGACTTTCCAGGCCTCCTCCTTCATGAACAGAAGCCGGAGCTAAAACTACTCTCTCTCTCTCTCTCTCTTTCTCCAACATCACTCTAGTCCCAACTCTATAACTTAGTAATTACCAATATAATTTTGACAATTTACAAGCTTCCTATCCCTTAGATTTTCTCATCACTACCATCATTATTATCATCGGCCCGGATCCGCCCGTCTTAGTCTGAACTTTGGCCCCGTCGGCTACATCACTAATCAATCCACTCATCTATTCTATCAGAGTCCGATACACAACTATACAGACCAATTATTCAGTCTATACCCTTGTGATGACGTGAACTTGAGCCGCAAATATTAATACATCCAGCCCTATTACTTCCACCTCTATATTATATGTTACCGTATATTATAAATAAACCTCATGGGTTCATGAACACGTATGTGTACATACGGACCTGCAAGAGCACTCGGTATAGAAACAGACGTCGCTATCGGAACTCGTTCGTACAAGTGCTGCTTCAACTCCAACAAATTTCATTCAAACATTGTTTTCTCTGTCGTATCAAAGACACAGTGTTGTATATGCATGTAATTATGTAGAGGCAGGGGTGCACCAATGCTTTGTAGTTTCAAGTCAGCTTAATCGACTCCTAATCGCTAGATTGGTATTAAGATCTGAGACACTCTGATCTGAGTAAGCAAATGCTATCAATATCATCAAACTTTTCCAACTTGTTAATGTTATTAAACCCACATCAGAGCTCTTGTGTAGGAAATCTGTTGAAATTATCCCAACTTGATGACAACATCCGCCATCTCCTTTCCTTTAGTGTGTTATAGGGCTAGAGGAGGGAGCTTTACAAATTGTTACTACAAATTATAGTCTTACTACGAAAATACAAAACCTTGCAAGAATCTAGGTCCCTTTTAGTATTGTAGAGGTACCTAAATGGCAAATATTTTCAAAAGTAACATTTAAATTAAAAGGGGGAACAAATATTTCAGAATTTACCATATTTTCGGAGCTCGGAGCTGAGAAATTAAAGCCCTTTCCTACATACACTAACCGTGATGAAAATATGTTGGAAAATTTATTGCAATTGTACTTAAATAAAGGGCAAATCTTAGGAAATTCCAAGGATAAAGTTTGCAGAACCTAGGGAAATAAATTTCTGAAGGATAAAGGGATTAATCTAATTTATGCGGAATCAATACATATCATCCTGACCTGCTGATCCATTATGCAAAATGCCAATAGTGTGCAATGACGTGTCTCAAAAGTTAAGGTGCTTAAGAGAAAAGCATGTAACATGTAACATGTAGAGAATTATTAACACCATGTACCGTGCTTCAAACATCATTTGCATCTGGAGAATTAGTAAGAGAGAGAGAGAGAGAGAGAAAAAAAAGAAAACAAAACTGAAACCAAAGATATTGGATTCATTTTTTTCACTTGGTTTATGAATACGTAAATTGGTGAGCCTGCCCCTCACACAGATCAACTCTTTGGTGTAATCTACATGAATAGTATAGGCTGACTTTGGATCATTCCTTCCTTGGGGAATGGTTGTAAGGATTACATGAGGAATAATAACAATAATAATAGATAATAATTGTGCACATGATTTGTGATAGTGGTAGATTGTCTGGTCTATCAGTGATAATGATATAGTGGTACATATTCCTCACCATAAATGGGTAATCAATTACAATTACCCAGAATTGACTAGATATATTCCAAGTCTTTCTGACCCGAGGAGGAAATTTTCAAGGGAAGAGGTTTTTAATTTAAATCAAAACTTGTATTTACTGTTCGAATAAATTACCATTGCTATAAGGAAGTGTATTATTTAATTTATAAGATTATACTAGTTAGTGTGTGCGAGTATGCTCACACAATGTTATTACTAACGAGTAAGTCCCTTCCCTTTTAGTTGCTATCCTATAATAATATACACTCTCATGTAAAAATGGACCGAGTTAAAAGATGCCCTCCACAGAACATATTACCTACAAATTTGTTTCATGCACATAGTTCCTTCATGTAACTACAAACAATACCACCAATAGCTCTAAAATAGAGGTTCCCATGTCCCTTCACAACCTTTTCCACTACAGAATACCTAGGGGTGACGTTATAATGTTATCAAAACAGGATATGTCCTTCAAATCATCAATTTTATCAATTTAAAACTATAACAACACACATATATATATAAATATATATAGGTTTTATTGACAAATCTGTAATAATGGGCCGTAAGAAACTTACCTTAAAAAACGTTCATTTTATTATTTAATGGTTATGCCTACTCAGGGATATTTTTTGCAACCTGTTTCTTATGGAGTTCTTTGATGAAATCCCTTACCAACCCAATGCTTGCAGCCATTTTAACCTAACTTAGGAAAAATTAAATAGGCGGTAGAGCAAAATGCCATTGCGACAATGACGATTTTTTCTCAATGATAGAGGCTCTCATAGTGATGGGAGAGAATGTATCAAATTACCTATTTTCCCTGGAGAATGGAATATGTATATGAAGGAAACGTAGTACGGGTATAGTAAAGTAGCTACTGAGGGAGAAGATAAGTTTGTGGAGTAATTATGTACACCCTTGCACTGGTTGCAAGACACAATGACGTGGGGTGCTACCTTGGGGTTATAAAAAGCTGCCGTTGATTTAAATAGGAAATACAATCAGAAGACAAAAGAAATGAAAAAGTAAATACTGCGAGGCAAAAGACTCTCGCCGGATTGCTATAATTACCTAAGTAGAAGTTCTATGGTGACGGAGTGAGTGTGTATGATAATATTAAAACATATATTTATAGCAAAGTGTGTTTTGTGTCTCTACAAACAGACCACTCCGGATTTCCCTAGGTCTGCATAATAGTAACATTTTCCAATGGAAAATATATACAGAAAAAGCGAGAGAGAGAGAGAAACGGGAAGGGGACGACGACCCAAGACTCTCTTTCTCTAACTCAGTATTAACAAAACTAATAAGAACCACTATATTTTGAGCATATAAAAACTAAGTAGTGGCTGCCTTCTCACTACTTCGTATATTGGATATATTTTAATGTGAGCATCCAGCTACTTATGTTTTTTCTGGGAGGAATTCGAGCGGGGGAAAATATATACATATATATTTTATATTTATATATATAAACAGGAGAGAATGTGTAGGAGACAAAATGCTCCGTTATTGACTCTACACTTACTTATTACTTTTATCAACATAGATAAAAGAGAAGAACTGAGAATTTTCCCGTAATGTGTGTAGGTTACTTTCAATTAAGTCAGATATAGGCACCGAGGATTTGTTCAGTTTCAAAGTCACAATTTTATTATGTGCACCTTCCTGATTCAATTTTCTTGGCTATTCAATTTCTCAGCTCAATCTTTGGTCTCTGCTTCCTCTGTGGGTTATGCTTCCCTCTACTCTCTTTCTCTCTCTCTCTCTCTCTCTCTTTCTCTCTCTCTCTCTCTCTTTATCCTCCTTGCTACTGCTTGACGTTTAATAGTTGATATTTTGTGGAATTAATTTCCATGCCTGGGGAGGAAATATGAGGAGTTCATCTTTGCATATGATCTTGATGCTTATACTTATTAACGAAGAGAGGAGTATGAGGAAGATATCCTCAGAAGAGAGCTAGAGCCTTACTTGTTATCCTAATGTTAATTAGAGAATGGTGAAAAAGCCCAGGCTTCCCATCACAGCTCTACTTCTGGGGATACATGTATGTGCACATAATTACATCCAAGAGAAGAAAGAATACGTCTCTCTATCTCCCACCACCAAGTCAAACGTGAGGAGAGGTAAAGAAGTGTGTGTGTGTGTGCATGTGTGTGTGATGCATTTGCTTACTACTACTACCTGCCCATATCCAATGAGTAGTGCTGTAGGCTCCGGGTTTGAAAAGTTGTATTGCGCTAGAGTCTCATATCCAACTTGCAAGTTTCTTATTGGGGTGAAAAATAGCGAGAAAAATTCTATCAAATACACCCCAGCACTACTCACTCAGCTCCTACTTATGCGTACATCCTTCTGTCTTAATACTTAGGCATAATCACTGCCACGTAGCTACATACATGTTTTCTTAATTAAATGTACATCCAAAAGTGTTGGCAATATTAACTTCTGCCTCGCAAAGGAACATACAAATTATGGTATCACAACAACTTTAATTTTAACCTGAGGTTCTAATATATTCCCTATCACACAAGTTTCTGGAATTCTAGCTTCTTTTCTAGCTTCCTCTGCAAGAGGAGTCTATAAGTATAGTATATGTAATGTATGTGTATAGGCTAGGATTTGTTTCTCGAAATAGCACAAGGTTTGTCCTAAACTAATTACGCAATATTCTAGCAATAATGGTACCATTGGCTAAAGACTGGCATTTCCAAGTCTCCACGTCTATAAAGAAAGTACTTGAGCAAGTTTTTACTATTTTTTAGTTTCTATATCTACTCTACAATATTCTATAGGCAAGTAAATACATGTACAAGTTGGAATGTTGGAAATTGAGTGGAAGAAGAAATGAAACGTACTTTCTTCTACTCGCACTTTTGGGAAGGAAGGCTTGGCGTGGAAGTTTTTGGAGTGTGTGTGTGTTTGTGTGCATGGAAGTTGAAGAGAGAAAAGACATGGAAAGTCTAAGGGAGAGACTAGTTTTTTAGATAAAAGTTGCTCCCTGCCTCCATTCTATCCTCGGAACGGATCCTTTGAGAATGGTTTGATGCCGTTTCGTTTCTGAATATTGCAACACTTGCAAATGCCAAGTAGCTGGAAACACTCAAGCAAGTATTCCCAAAGCCATCAACACCATACGGAGAAAATTAATGCTATATCCATATTGCCTTTGTGGCTTCATCAAAAGAAACTACCAAATAAGACTTCAGATCCAAATACTACCGTTAAAATATTTACCGCATCTTTATTTCCTGACCTTTATCTACACTAGAAAAGTCTATAGGAACAACTATAAGTATACACTTCCCTCAACTGACAAACTTCAAATGTATTCCTCTTTTCTCCGCACTCTCTCTCTCTTTCTTCCCGTAGTAAAATTCTGATTAGAAGAAAACTTACAGCCTCGGGAGTTGTCCAAACTCCTGTCTTCAACTTGAAGTGTGACCACATTAAAACAAGCCAAAGAAGCAAGCTCTGTGCAGTCAAAGAGTACCTGTCTAATACCAGAGGAACACCAGTAAAAGCTCCTCAAGTTTCCCTTTTACACCTGCTAATAATGCAATGACATAGTTTTTGATAACTTCCAGCAGCCCCTTCAT
The DNA here is from genome assembly GCA_034693705.1 of Spatulosminthurus flaviceps. Taxonomy (NCBI): domain Eukaryota; kingdom Metazoa; phylum Arthropoda; class Collembola; order Symphypleona; family Sminthuridae; genus Spatulosminthurus; species Spatulosminthurus flaviceps. Next base: position 39,362 of record JAQFXU010000034.1, on the reverse strand, counting down.
TCAACTCACCCTCCCTTGTATCCTTGTAACTTTGCTCAAAGATTAATTCCCCGAATATCTCGCAGAATTTCTATCCCCTCTAATGACTTATCAAGTATATGTAGATCTAGAGACCTCATCGTATAAATATAAAAGGATCAAAACCCACAAGTTATACACTATTATGCCTTATATCTATAGATAGCACTTGGCAAATTTCAAAGACATTTCCTTCCGTCAAAACTAATCCTTTGAAAGAGCGAAAATTGTCATTTTTCCACGTATTCTTATAGATGTATATACATCTTCCAACCCTAACTGTTGCTGTGCCGTTGTTGCACAAGTGACATGTAGGGGGTGAGTGTGGTAAAGCTATATGGCTACTGAAACTATTGAAACACTACAAAAGCCCAATGTTATTCTTGCATTATTGTGAAACACGATTCCTTTTTTGTAGATAAATTTGAGGAAACAGTCCAGACAGGTTCTCACATTGTTTTTCTTGTATTTTTCGATCCCAACAATTTCTTCCCTTATATTTTTAATTTACCGTGAAAAGGAGAAAGCTGCGAGGGTAGACAAAGGACTTTTCACACAACCCTAAAACCTTGCAATGCTTTCAAAAATAGGTCCATACGTTATTTAGCAAGAAGGACTCTGTACATGACGCTGTAGGAAATTGAGGTATGCTTTGGTTATCCAAACTAATTACTCGTGTTCAATTACAAAATGCTCATCTTGATTCACATTTAAATACGTAGAGAGATATTATTACTGAGAGTAAAATAGTGAGTCAATATAAATACCTTGTGCTGAGGTATAGGCTGTATAGATATTAGAGCAGAGGTCCGTCCATATAAGAAAAGAAAGAAAGAGCATTTAAATGTAACACATCCTACAAAGCCTGTATTGATTTCAGTGACCAAGCTATTGTGTGGTATTATGATAAAAACGTTCCATGATCATCCACACAGTACATGCATTCGTCGACAAGGAGGAACCTTATAGAAGGCCAGGGAGTTACGTCTATATAGTGAGTGCTGAGCATGTAAAAAGCAATTGTTGGTGGTCATTTGAAAATGAGAGCAAAGAAACGGCGCCAAGTACTAGTGTTAAATAAGTTGGAGAGCAGACGGCAGGATGAAATGGCACTTCGGTGGAAATAATGAAAATTGATTTTATGATGAGAAGAACAGCTTGTGCACTGTTCTATTCTCTCCCCGCACACACATACACAGAGAAACCAATACTTACATACAATAACATACAAGACTGGAAATTCCTAAAAAGTGCCTCTCTCGCCAACAGAACAGCACAATGAACCGTGTATACATGCATTAATGCCCTAATACCATTTGGGAGTAGTAAACCTTCTTTACCAAAGTACGCACCATTTGATATAGCTCGAAATGTGCAAGTGGGAAGTACTGCATTGAGAAACTCCAACTACGCAATTTTTGGGTAATTTCTTGAAAAATTCCCAACTAAATGATGAACACATTGATTTCTGTAGCAGTTGTAGCTTTCTTTCCCCTCGGAAGAGAATTAGGAATTTGAAAAGCTTGAGAGAAGATGAAATAGAATAGAGACAGTCACACAAGTTCAAATCAAGTGAAAGTATAAGAGAAGCTGATGGCTACATGTATAGGGAAGTTGAGAACCTCTAGCAACTTATCATTGATATAACCTTCAACCAAGACCGTGACTCTATTAAAGTTGTTTGCGTAAAAATAACGCACTCGCGTCGCGCCGTTTAATCTGTCACAAAAATAATACGCTTATGGCCAGCGAGTATACCCAACGGCGAAATCCGATATTTTCAACTGACAATGTAAATACACCATATACATCTGTTGTATGCACTCTCATGCTTCCACAATCACTCTTGGAACTAAAAAATATCTCCTACATATGAACTTTGTCTCTCTATGTTATTTTACGCTAATTCAAGCCCACCACTACCACCACCACCTCCTCCTCCTCCTATATTTCTCTTTCTCTGAAAACCAAGTAAAGTTTTCGAGAGCCATTCGTGGTTCTATGTAATGTTGTGTAGGGCTACTTCCATACATGTCAATACAGTACATGCATTTATTGACTACTACGTATATTATATTTTAGTACACAGAAGGAAGAAACCTTTGTCAAAGTTTGGTCGAGTGGTTTTTATTTGACGGCTACAACATTAGTCGTAACTTCGGTTTTATAATGTATGCATCTCAATATTATGTTGTGCAATAGGACTCTGTAAAGGTAAAATATATAAAGATACTCTATAGAGAGACCTGAGAATGTGACGAGAGTGGTGGCTTAATGTATAAGAGAGGAGCAAAAATTAGTGAGAATGTTTTAATGGTCAAGTTTTTCCGTCTGATGGCAATTTCACGGGTTGGATGGGGTAAAATGCTTTCGACTTCGTTGAATCCCAAGCCAATCATCATGAGTCAGTATAATTCTCTGTGATTCTGCCGCCAAAATAAATGGTGTCGGGTCGAGACAGGACTCGTCCATGTGAGTCTGTTACATTCTAGATAGCATATGTAGTAGTAACAATTTCAATCTCTTCCAATATTACAACAATAATATATTACAGATATTCATCCATCCAGGGAGACTCTCCATCGTCATGATTGCTCTGCTTGTGGAAAAACAGGGGAACATAGTATAAGCATATTTTATCCATATGCAAGTAAGCAACCCAGGCAAATGCATCAAGTAGTGAATGGGGCCAGCTCACAGCATTTGCATAGAACACAAGCAGAAAGAGCAGATACAGAGTGACTGATTGTGAGCTTGGTGTGAATTTCTCCCCATTTTTTACCATTATATCGAATGAGCCTATTTTCTGTATTTAATAATAATAATGCCAAATTCGATTGCTTGGCTTTTGTAACTTTGAATCAAGTTATAGAATGAAGCAAGGTTCCGTCGCTTAATTTATTCGTCCCACCGACACCTTCCTTGCAATTCGTGCCTTCACCTACACCAACCACTTCTCTGCATCCATTTCTTCCCAATGGGTTTATTTACATGCACGTACATATTTCCACATTCGTACACATACACACACACTTTTAGGTTAGGCGGCTTGGCGGTGGAATGTATTTCAAGCTTCTCTACACCACCATAGCTTTCAGGTATTGTACTACCCTTTGAATGTATGTGTGCCCTTCTACAGCCAAGCGTTTCCTCTACTCCAAGAATTCATTAAATTTTTACCTAGTCCAAGTGGTAAAATCAGGGAGTTATAAAAACATTTTGTGAAACTATTCACGGAATTAGCATAGCTGCATACAAAAATAGGTGGTGGATGAAAACATTTTTTTTAATTCACAATTTAATTGCATGCACTACGTACAATATTCAAATACAGGAGCGGGGCTCCATTAGACTTCGCACGCTTATTAAATAAATGTGTTTTGCAATGCTTAAAACTTCAGTTGACAATGAATCAAATGAATTATGATCACTTTTGAAATCTGGCTATTATTGTTAGTGCCTGGGAAGTATAATTTACATCGATGTGGCCGAATTACCGCAGTAATTTGAAAATAATGAAAAAAAGCCATTTATTATAATTATATAAATAGCCTTAAAACAAAAGTTACTCTTCAGAGCTTTTGTTGCACCAAGGGAATGGTATAATATACGGGACACGGTTAAATGTGGTAAATATCATCATAGGGAAATGTTTCTGGTGTTGTAGAGTGAAAATACATTATTTCGTTATGAGGGAGATACTGTAGTGGTGTGTTCTGCCCACGTATATAAGTATGAGTAAATAAGCAGCGGCATATAGTAACGAATTGGGACGGTAGCTTTAGCAAATCTCTTTAACTCGCATACAGTGACGTTCCACGGATTATGTGAATATAATCGAAAGGATTGAGAATGATGGAGCCTTCGGTATGTGTGCGGTGTTTTTATGCAAGATCTTAGCAAAGCATGAGATGGATAAAGAGAGAAGGAGGGGAAACAAATCGTGAGGCTGAAGAGTTGACTATACAGTCAACAAAGTATGGCTTCACATGTAACTTAGACACATACATGATATATCCTACATACTCAAGTCTGTTTCACCAAAGTCAAATCCATTTTTCTGTAGGGCACGAAAAATTTAATTTATTCCAAAGTGATAACAAAGCGATTTCCTCTTTCAGCCTAAACTCCCTTCTTGTATTATAAGAATCAAAAGCAAACAAAATTTCATCTGCTACAAAGCAGAAGAATTCATTACTAGAGTCGAGACAATCAAGCGCTTTTCTCTCAAAACCACACCATATATATCCGATGCACAAAGTCAAGTAGATCAACTTTGAAAGAGTAGCAATGAGAAAGAGTGGTTGACTGCTTGAAAGAAATCAAAAATATATCATCACAATGTGATCCACCATTTATTTCACTACATATATACGCTATGTGTATGCACATGCACGGCCCAGCTCTTACCAATCCTGTCTTTCGTCTCAGTACATATGTATATATGCTATAGCTATCTATGTACATACAGTGATGTATCCTTCAATAATTACATAACCATTGATATACAATACAAGGCAAGTCTGAAAAAAAAGATTCTGTCCACAGATTTCTCTTGCCAGTCTGCTCCATCCATGTTGTTGGTAATCACAGACCCTTGATTCCACATCCATTTATTTCCCCAAATATATAAGTGTAGTCGTGCCTGTGCATAATATTTAAAAAAATCCATTTGGATCGTCGTCACTCACTTTAGGAGCAGAAAGCAACGCCTGCATACCTAACGGTTACATGTATATTCTGGAGAATGCAGAATGCATTCTGTCATCTAAATCGTTTCCACCGGCTGCCCATAAGCAAAACATTAACCCTCTGTTTACGAAATATATTTCTTTTTTATTTACATTCATCTTCCCTTCATCCTTTAGCTAAGATCCATTCCCATATCATTTCCTTTCCGGATCCGACAGATTCGAAAAATTCATAATCATACGTGGTAGTTCATATCATTTGGTTTCTGCCTTCCGATCTTATATGTGAAGCCATCTCAATTCATGTGAATGGCATTTAATTTGTCTCTGCACCATTTCGTAGTCAACCATTACGTGATTTTTTACATTGCTAAATTCTCATTCATATCAATTTTGGGTTCTCATATTAATCTCAGTTATTCCTCGGCTTTAGTCTAAGAAATCTAAGCAAAAGAGTTAACCTTTGCCGAGCCCTTTGACTCTGTGCCCAAAAGGATGGAAAACTGTCGCGCAGGGCAATTAAAGTTTGTACTTGTAGGAAAAAATCCTCAAGTGCAATTTACTTTTAAATTTTGAGCAAGATGTGAAATTAAATTTTAATCTGAGCTTAAGCATGTATTTAATTAGAGAGAAAGAACAATAGAAAGAAAAAATTGTTGGTGTATAAGAAACAACGGGATGAACATATTTAGGTAAATAATAAGAATAGCGTGCATGGAAATATTTCCTTGATTTTGTAGTGTGAAACGCCAATAACCTCAACTGTTGACAAGACAGTACTGACTGAATAGTATTCGTTGCTATAGAATTTTAATTAACTCGTAAAAGGTAGAGGAATAATTGCAATAGGATTGGTTCTCTCAACGAATACTAGTAAGACGATCCAGTACAATTTACTCGCCCATGTCGCTGTATTTAAAGTAGTTATTTCCTTGTGATGATGGCTGGTTTAGAAAAATCTGTAGAAAATTCAACGTGTATATCGTGTCGTGTATGAATCCAATGTAAAGTCTAAGGACATAGAACACACCGAATCTCTATCACACTAGCTATATAATACACATTATTACAGGGAAATAATAATAATTACAGCATGTCATGCACATAATGTAAATTAAAATTTCTGCATCAAACATGAGCACGAATGTGGATCTCTTTCCGCTGTGAATCTACCTTATATTTGCAATGTCTTCACCACAGACACAGCAACTATAGTAGATTTTATTATGGCTCTGCAGGTGATTTCCATCCATGTATCTTCGTGCTGAGTATGGCCCTGCATGAATGTGAACTCTGAGTGAGTGACTCCACTTCACCAAGCAAACGGAATAATTGTGTGGAAAGAAACAGAGACAGTCAAAATGAGTTGCACAGGTCACAATTAATTGTAATAATCTATAAAGTGCGCCTCCAAATCAGCCCATCACATTCCACTCCATGCAAGACGCTTCCCACCAAAAATTAGGCCAATTTCAAAATTTTATTTGATACCATTTTTTTCAAATCCGATCATGTGCATCGAAATTTGCTGTCGCAAATTTTGCAAGAAGCACTAAATAAATTAGTCCAATTTTTTGTCACATCAAAAACACTCTGAATCTTTTCCATAGTCCTTCCCTATGCAGCAAAATAAACTTGTGTAAATATGTAACAATAAAGTTTAAACTGAGAAATTCAACAGAAGTTTACTCAGGCAAACAATGTGTAGATAGTCGTCTTCCTTCAGTATTTTTTACATGAAGGAATAATAACCAAAACAAAAGACGTGTAATTACACACCTTTAGATGAGAGAATAATGGTGACGGAGCAAAATGAACCATGGCATTTCTCTCTCTTCCTATATATTTTTCGCATTTGCAGACTGACTGAGCATTAAGAATTTTGCAGTGGATTAGTTGCACATGAGCCTATACGCAAGAATTTTTTCTGATATGTAGTGATAGTATTGTTGTTGACGTTGTACATTCAATTAATGTAATAAAAACTCGGATGATGCAAACTATCCATTAATCTACTTATACTTAGTTAGCGTGCAGTTAGTCATTTACTCACGCGTGTGATCATGTATGTAAATAAACTGAGGAGGATGTGTATATAGGGGGGGGGGAATTGAAATGAAAAAAATCTCTTCAAAACTTACACATTCAATGGTAATGCTAAAAATTGAAAAGAACACAAGGTGAATGAGAAGAAAAGAAGATGATGATGATGAGAAAGAAAAATACTAATGCAAATGATTTCATAAACCTCATTTGTTCCTGGGGGCAATCAAAAATGATCCACCTTTCAACTTATACTCAAAGTCAAACACAATATAAATCAATCCAAAGATATTATTTGAATTACCTGACTGTCAAAGCCACATTCGTTTTATATCATGAGAACTGCCTTTACACAAACCTGCTCATAATCATATTGTTGGGCCTACGACTACGACTGCTGTAGACTCACAAGCTTAGCCTGTATAAGTAGCCCCAGCAATATGTTATATTGCGGAACTACCCCAACAACAGATCAACTGCAGTCCGGTGGGTTGGACCGCTAAAATATTCGCTGTACATGAAAAATGATAAGGATTTTTGATAAGAATCTCATCCTGACGAACTTGTCTAAACTTATAAAGACCCTGAGGATTCCAATGATCCAGCAAGACTTTCAGGAATTTTCACACATGTCTCTCCTTTGACCAGCACGCAAAAATATACGCTACACCTATGGCTCGAATATCACACATAAATTATCCAAGTCTGAATGCATCCAATGAATGACCACACACGCATAATAATGTACCATGTACATGTAATAATTTTCAATAACTCACTCTACACATTTTGCTCTCTCAACAACCCTTTGGTTTACTACTATGAAAGACTAATTATTACCTTCCTGGTAAATATTGTAGTAGATGAAAAGGCCAAAATTTTTTACAATGTGCCCCACTCCGGTTGTAAAATGTGTGAGAATAGTTGAGAAATACTACACTGGGACTGAGCCCATGGTAGAGAGGGAGTAGTGAGAAATAGTGAAGTGAGAATTAGAGGACATGGTGTGGATGTTGGAGAATTAGGAAGCCATAGAAGGACATAAAAAGAACCATTTGGTGTTTAATGAGGGTCGCGTGGCAAGTGGGATCAAAGTACAAACAAGAGCTACTTAGCTCTAAAGAAACGGTCAAGGAATTCATAGGAGAGAGAGAGGCACACGAATCTATCTACAGCATACATAGGTGAGAGCATAGCGCTTCTCAGAGTGTTGTAGACTTTCAGTCACGCCGCAGTCCATCAACACTCACTCGGTGTGTGCCGCTCAAGCCTTTTTACTCGATGACAATAAAATGTTTTCTTTTCATTGAAAGGCACACGGGTGGTTGAAGAACATGCAGAGATTCTCTGGGTGTAACAAAACATCCCTTAGGAGAGATCCGTTGGGGTTCTCGTCGATGAGCAGATCAAGGCATCACTGAACAGAATAGTACACAATGCACATGTACCGCAGTTACACAGCTAACTCAACAGATTTGCTCTCTGCAGTTCCAGCTACTCCTACTTCCACACCAATTGCCAACAGCATCGAGAATCATATCAAATCCCAAAATTCATTTGTTACTTTCTTTCTCTTTTTTTTCTCCTACTACTATTATTATTGTTTCATAAGTCAATATGATACTACGTACGTGGGAAACAATGTTACTGTATCTCCCTTGAGGCTACAACTACCGGCTATTTCTCTTGTTGACTTTGTCTCTCTTCACGCTCTCTCTCTCTCTCCAGTCTCTCTATCCCGAGAGACGTAGATAAAACAAATTAATTCCAACAACTGAATCCAATTGACTCAACCCATCAATTTAATTGCAATGAAGTCCGCTAAAAGCCTAAGTAGCAAAGATACACTTGCTCTACACTCTTTCAAAGTAAAGGCAACTCAATTCAAAAAGTTTTCCATTAATTTTCTCAATAGATTCTATACACACTTACACACATGTCCTGGTCCCTAAATTCCATGAGTTTCACATTTCTGCTATAGCTACTAACACTAAGGAAAGAATGATTAGGGTGAGGAAAAATTTCAACATAAACTATCGAGCGTCACAGAAATAATAGGAAGCCTTGGAGAAATGGCGTCCCATCATGGAGCTAGTTCCTGCATACAAATTGAGATATATTGGGATTTAAGTTGACTTAATAGGAACAGTTTTTGAGCTCGGACGAGAACTATCAACAACGTTCGAGGCAAAACTGTCTACCTAGGTGTGTATTAATGAAGATGGACGGGAGAGATAGAGAATAGCAGCAGAGAGCGGGGTAGTCCTGTGTATGATGAGAAGCAGAGATGAAAGTGGCAATGGCACTGACCTTTACCTGTGGCGTCTCACTCTGTGTAATTACATTGAGCACAATAATCGACACATGAATCAAAATCTCGCCTTTGGTCATGACAAGAAAGCTGGAATTTGCATGTGATTTGGTGTCTGTTCTCGGGATGAGCAATGGTTAGCTGAGTTATTTTTCCTTAACTTGGGAATCACACATACTCACACACACATACACACACAATGAGAAGTAAAAAAGGGAGGACCTAATTAGTATTCAAAGAGGAATGGCACTGATCGTAATTGTCTAGAATGCTGAATACCTTCGAATGCTTCGCTCCATCATCTCTCGCGCATTGTTGGAACACATATCATAGCACTGAGAGCCGTGTAACAATAATAAGTAGTGTAATAATAAGGCGGTATCATGCATTCATTCTCATGTATGTCAACTCATCGTCTTCCTTCAACATACAAACTCACACATACCTCCAGAAATGAGTAACCCGAGTGTATCTCTTTCTGAGGGAATAGAAGGGGCCGAACCAAGTATCATTTGAACGAAACAATGATATTATTAAGGCAAACGTATGGAAAAAAGGGGAAAGGAATTTTTTTCCCTATAAACATATCAGTAAACATTAGAAGCAGCTGTGAGCATGAAGATGTGTGCAGTGAGTGATTTCTTTCAAAGATATTGCTTCAAGGAGAATAAACGAAACTGAGCCAAAGAAAATGAACAAGTTGTAGGAAGATTTCTGTGATGAGGAAAAACTAAATTTCCAAACCGAAACAAGATCATGAGACCGGCTCAACATGCTCTTGCTCGATGGACACAAGAACTTGAAAGGGAAACGAAAGGAACTGTGAAAGAATAGCTACCTCTATACACATATATAAAATATATTTATAATAAAATCAAATACAGTTGTATTTCCCTTGAATTCGTTTACTCAACCTCACTCTCTCTTTCTCTCTCTCTCTCTCTGGCCTGAGAACATATACTGAAAAAGAGATAGAGAGAGAGAGAGAGAGAGATACCCAGAAATAAAAAGGAAGGTAGTTGGAAAAATTAGATGTCGGATATGTAGAAATGGTTAAAAGAGTAGGAGTAAGTGGCTTTTTTTTATATTTCATGTATGTTTGTGTATTATGTGTGTGTGTAGGTCTGTAAAATACCTATAGATAGATCAGCCGATGAAGGCAAGGAACCGGCCCGGCTCGTCGTGTAACATTTGTCTATGCGAGAAACATTGGCTTTTTTATGAGTCCGCGTAGAATTTCTTGTTTACTGGCTACATTTTTCCATTTCTTTTGCTCAGCCTTCTCTAAAAAGTGTAATTATCTGAAAACTCCCAAAGCTTGGATTCCATACAACAAACGTATTAAATATCCTCCCCTTCAAGGATGAATGGATCTTTTGTTCATTTCATCTTTTTCTCAAATAGATACATACACAATACACAATAATATTAGATGCCTATAATACATTTTGTTTCTTATCGTACTAGAGAGTAAGGATTGGATGAGCTGGAAAAAGAAATCTAGTTTTGAGAGAAACATTTTCTCTCGTCTGACTGCAGTCAGCGGAGCAAGGACGTGCAATACCTAAAACATTATTATTACATAGACACGGTTCCCCATCAGAAGGTATTGGTTCCCTCGCTCACAAGTACTACTCTCTCTCTCTCTCTGTCTTCCTGACCCATCATGTCATCCGCCACCCGCGTTACAACCAGCAAACAACACACTTGAGAAGTTTTTATTTTGTAGGAACAAGAGGAAAAACCCACCTCAAAATGCCTAGAGAATATGTAATATTACATATATAAACAAAACAATTGCTCCCGGCATACACAGAGAACAAAATATGATTAAAAAATCTATTCGCTTTTGGTTTCTTCACATAATGTCAATTTGTATCATTTCCGCTCCCATGATCCTCTTGCTCCAGTCCTTTTCACTTAAAGCCCTTCTCTTCCTTCGCTTCGTATCTCTTTTCGTTGTGTGGTGGTGGTATACCGTCCTCTCACGACACCATCAACCCCGCCGCATATTCCAGAAACATTGTCCATACAGACATATCCATCCAGACATAAGATACTAGTCAGCCCTATGGTGAAGCATGCTACTGAATGACCTACAATTTTACGCTAGATTCTATACTCTATTATAGTACCCTTACTCTACGGAGTTCTCAACTAATCTAACTTCATTTGGGGATATGGGGATGCATGATGCACCATATGCAAATGTGCAGCCGGATTGGTCCATCCATGCACATATGAAAATATGTAAAGTATATTACCTTATTATATAAATTCAAGTAAGGCTGGCTGGCTAACCTACTGAAGGTGTAAGGTTCACAACCCACTACGCGGATATCAGCCTTCACTCACGGATCGTAGAATCGTAGTAGTCGACTTTAGCTTGACTACTTGGAGAGAAAATAGATGCTGGGCTATATATATGCATAAACATGGAGGTGAAATGTATCTCCTGCATATAAAATCCCTGCACATCAAGGTCCTTACATAACCTACCTTTCTACCAGATACACTAAGCTATCGGTTAACTTCCTCCTTCCCATCTAAACCCTTTCCACATTTCAAGTCTATAGTATAACTCTGGACGTCGACACATCTTCGAGCGTAAAAGTACATACAATTTTATATACACTGCACTGACCTGGACCACACCTGGAACGAATTCCGTCAAGTGGGATTGAAGCAATGTATGTAGTAATGTAATTAAAACAAGTGGAAATGAGTAGAATGTACTATATACATATGAATAAAATACATGGACACCCATATTTCGTATTTGTAAAAACCAATCCAGTTTGGTGATTGTAGTAATATTTGTGTAAGTAGGTGCGACCAAAGAAATCCCTTCGAGTCATATTTATAATCTTTAATAGGATCGAAATCAACTTGAACAAGTTCCTAACTACAATGGAATCACGTTTCTTCGGCGGAGTAAATTGTAGTATTGATTTGAGTATAAAGACTTTATCATAGGTGATGGAGACGACTATTGTAAATAAATAAATTCAATTACTACACTTAACTGTTATTATACCCTACCCCGTGTGAACTGAACCAATGTAAATAAATTGTTCGAGGGGAAAAAATGATTTGGAAAATTGTCCTAATTCGTTTTTGATGGTTCATGTTCAATAAGTAGTTATATGTACATGTTGCTATGTACATACATGTACTTATTGTGCTTGTACTCTTGGTAAAACTTCAACTTTAGCTTGGAAAGGGTGATGAGAGAGTTCTATAGTAAGAATACCTAGAGATTAATTCCTCCTAAGGATTCCCTACGCTGTAAATAAATGTGAGGATGGTGAGGCGTGTGAGATTGAAATGTTGTCGAGACATATAAAAAGGAATATATTGGCATTCTATGAGAGTGATTTTGAGCAGTTTAGAAGAGGAAAAGTGAGCAAAAGCTCGTGATGTGAAGATGCGACGACCACTCACCAAAAACAATCAAAAAGAAGGGAAAAACTATTTGTTGATATTCATAATAATACGACTGATTTTTATGCTATCTCGTGTGTATGTTCATTATTTATGTATACGTATGAGTATGTATGGTTGCTGTAGTATGAAAAGAGCAATAGCTATTTCATGAGTTCCACTTCAGGACTGGTTTGATGAATACGTTCAACATAAATTTATGTTACGCCCAAGTCACTCAATCGGTGTTTTTCTTTTCATTCCCTCTCTGCCCATACATATGTGTGTGTGTGTTCATGTTTATTACAAGATAAATGCTTAAGTACTCATTACTATACACATAGGTTAATACTTTTAGTTTCAGGTAAGTACTGCATTAAAGCTGCCTCCTTATCCTATCCGGCTCCATACTATTCTCTATCTCCCATGGCATAACGTTCCAGAGCCTGTGTACAAAGTCACAGACTTGCCATGTATACTTATTCCTGTAGCAGTAGGAATAGGAAAGAACGAAACAAGGAGGGATGATGGGAATGATGCATCTCATCTCAACTTGATAACGTTCCGGTCGCATGCTACCCCATCTCCTTCCCTAAATCTCCCTAAATTTTCTCTCTCTCTCTCTCTCACAATATTATCCTGAATCCTTGCCTGGAAGTTATTAAAGGAACTACCCAAAAATACATTCCCGTCTCATTTTCTCTCTTTTTAACTCTCTTAAGTGTATTCTTCTAATCCACACTCTTCCCTCAACCACTGCGTTTTCTTGTGTGTGAGTGTGTACATATATAGAAATACAATTCGTTGCTTTGGGGGTTCCTCCTAAAAGTTGTATACACAAGTTAAGTGCAAGGGATGGAATGCTAATCTAAAGAGAATTTCACACGTCTAATTTAAACAATGGCTAATCAGTCAAAGAGCAGTATACATAGTTTCAATAATATTCTTTGGTGCTTGAGTCCGTCAGGATGAACAAATTTTAATCTTTTTCTTGTTTTGTGGGAGAAAAGGCTTTTGAAATGTAAACCCTCGTTTTTGAGAGACTTGTGACTACAGAAAACTTGAATCAAGTCTGGAATAAAGTCCGACATAAATTTCACTGGCTCCTTGAATAATAATTATTATTACTCTAATAAATGAGAACCTGCTCCAATAATAGGGAAAAGTTTATTAATTTCCCAAATCCTCATACGTGAGGATTCTGCGAATGGTGCTAAAACCCATCAGTCATTAACACCACTGTAAAATATTTATTTATGACAACACAGCTCAATGTATAATTTAATTATTAATTCGTCCATCACCTATGCGCACATTCCAAAAATAATGAAGGGAAATCAAATCCAAGTCCTACTTTTACATGAATACCATCCGGACTATCCACTGGTGTATTAGACGAGTTGAAAATTCCAAACCATATACAGATGCGCATGAACCATAAAATCACGCACCTTACTTCACTTCTCTCTCTTCTTCTACTTCTTCTTCTTCCTCACTAGTACTTATTCTTTAGTAAATGTTACCGTGAAAAAAAGTAATTCACGTCAGCAGCGGAAACTCTTGAATTGGAAAAAATATTGCTGATGTTTAAATGTATAATCATTAAAATGTTTTCTACCCCTTTGATTCTAATTTATACTTGCTCCTCATTAAATACTTGAGAGTGAGTTGAGAACATCACTTACATCATTACAATATATGCAGTATTAGAGTAGCCGCAATGGGAATCTTGCTATTAATTGTAAAGCGAAGGTAAAGGTTGCTTAACTTCAATTACCGCCAAGATCTGATAATTTTAATCCTTTGATTCGTACCCATAAATCATATTGCAGTTTTTCTAGCGATGCCCGCTACTTTTTCAAATGAAACACCATCTCACTCTGAGTGTTGCTGGGGTCTCGTCTTACTGTATTGAGCGTGGTATAATTCGTAGGTTTTAACACACTCTACACTGGTGACTGGTGAGATGAGCAAGAGCACTACCGGCAAGACTTTTCATACCTGACTTCAGATCCTACTCTGACATCATGTACTTACATAAACACATCTGCTTAGGTACTGGTGATGCATGAAGTTAAAAAGTTGTGGACTGAAAAACGTACAAGCCAAGAACAGTACTCATTTGACAGAGCATCTGTGAAAATTCCAAGGCACAAGACATTTGAACGGCCGGTGAAAACAAACATCAATAATTTAAATTAGTAATTCGACTTATTATCAATGGAATGGATACGTTAGATCTCTAAGTGATAAATCCAATTTGAAATGCTCGACTTGCAAACACTACTGGAGACTGGAGCTATACAGTGTAAACTCAATGCTTGAAATAAATTACCATGGTTTTTCACCACATTCATTAGCTCAAAGGATAAACAATTGGACTATGTACATAAATAAAAAGTTTATTGTATTTATGTAATGTGCCATAACGAATATGTATATGTGGCTGTTGGAGTAATAGTTATGACGTGTACATACAAATGTAGAGAGAGTATTTTGGTAAGAATGTACGTACATGGTAAAGGCGTTCACACGTGTAGTCCTAGTATATAATGTTATGGGCAATGAGAATAATTTCATTTGTACGTTCAAATCGAGCTGATTGTGAGAGTGAGTATTTTGTTAATGTAATAGTAGCAATTGGATTGGACCAGACTACATGGATTGGACGGAGGTGAGTGATTTGTAAGAGGAATAATTATGATGATTGGTATCTTTAATTCTCCACGTAGTCTAGCCTTATTGTATTGAATTAATTAGTTATTTTAATCTCTCCCAGGACTTACTCTTTGTGGCAAATCAGAGACTGACTGTCTGAGAGGAGAAAAAATGAGAGAGAGAGAGAGATAGAGCGAGTGAGCTGGATCTCTGAGGCAGGAAATAGATGAAGGGAAAAATAAGGGAAGGAGCATGGGAAGAATACCCAAGAGTCCACATTTAAAAGAAATCAAGTCCTCTGTATTTTAATATCCAATTTTTAAGGATGGGGAAAGGAAAATGCGATATTAAATCACTGGGTAAGAGAGAAAAAGAAAGATAGATTGAGAAGCGACGAGCGACCCAGGTATTATGCAAAGTCAGCCAGATAATTTGGAACACTTTCTTTCTCTGGTGTTGGTTCCCACACCAGAGCATTTAGTCAGAAAAGAGCAGAGCAACAAAAGACAGCCTTTTTTCCATCCACACATTCATACACGTGCCGTATTCATCTCTTTTCCTTCAACCAAAAACTATCTCACTTAAAACTCTCTAACCTCCTCGTACTCACTGGAAATACATACCCGTGCCGGAGAATGCATCCTTAACATTACAAATTACAACCACCACATGTATATGACAAGATTAGGAGTAAAGAGCTAAATACGGGTGCTGGAATAATGTGATTCTTCTCCTTCACAAACCCTTTTTTCCCATACTTTGGTTCTATATCACATAAATGCCTCAGTCGGCAATAGAAATGACATAATACATGTTTTGTTAAGGCAAGATGACAAGGTGAAATCTACGGAAATTTATCTTCATTTATTTTATCTAATAGATTTACTCTGATTCTGCCAGAATCACCAGAATTAGTAATGAACTGTGATTTAAACAAATTGCCCATTATTCGTGGAGTATAAATAATTCCAAAAAATAAAACTGTATAATTTTAAATCTTTCTAATAATTAATACTGTAAGAATTAAGAGATATACTCAATAAGTTGAGTGGCTCCAGGGTAAGAAGCATTGACAGATAAATTGCATAATTTAAAAATTTCAAATTAAGAATGTGAATTATATTTCATTAATGTAAGTTTTTTTAGGCAGGGGGGACAAACAATTTCCCATGCTAATAAATTTACTTTCCACTCACAAACAAATAGGCATGGTACGAAACAATACATTAGCTGCTGAACCGCTCCCAACATTTGTCAAACATCTAAGGAAGCAGAAGCGGATATTTTTAGCGTATACGTCCTACACTCCTGCTCCTATTCTACTATCTCGGTGTGAACTTCACTGGTGATTACATTTATTTGCTATATAGTTTATAGCACAGACATAATTAAATAACCAACTGCGTCCTTAAAAAAACAACACTCATACGCTCCCTGTCAAGACTGTTTAGTCCTTCTCTAATATTCGCCTGGTGACGAAAGCAAACTGAATTTTACCAGTTCCGTTGGAGGAAAAAGAAAAGGTTGTAAGTTTGAGATAGATTTCAATTAGTAAAGCACACGAGCAGTGCCACGAAGGAAATGTAATCTAGTCAGTAGTTTTGCGACGGGACGGAACTAATAGATGCACATATGCCCATGTGCTCTAATCAAGTTTAGTCTATGCCGCTGACTTCTCCCTCACACAGCCTTATGTAATCCTGTAATTATTAGTCCCTATGGAGTAAAAAATAATTTGAGCTACATGCAGTGCAGTAAGACCATGTTAATGTACTTTTAGCAGAGTGTACTACTGCAACACGAGGCAGAAGAGAAGGAAAGAGAAAGAAAGACAACATTGAGTTCCAAACGTCAAGTCCAAAGGGGTGTAACATAAATGAATACAAATTAGACAACTACAATACTTTTTCCATGTTTCCTATACATGCCTGCATTTCTCAAGAGTATTTGGCTCTTCCAAGAGCAACTTTATGATTAATCATCAACGTCTAAAATAATAGCAATAATTGCTGGGAGAGAATTCAATCCAGATAAAATCTGGCTTTGGGGTGTGTATACATACTAAATTTCCGAGTTTCGGGGGGAATGATAGAAATTCTCGGTTCGGAGCAGTTACAGCAGCCGCAGCAGCAGCAGCTTCTCCTCAAATAGTTCACTCACAATTTTTACCGAGGGGTTGGATAGAGGGTGGATTTTTCCAATAAAATAATGCTATAGACAGTGTAAAGCAATAATACCTGGCTGTAGTGCAGTCTTTGTAGAGAATGTCAAAATCTTTGCAGGATAAAAGTTTGCAGCGATTCACCCCAGGTTGAATTGCTCCCAGCCCACGAAGGATTCTTACTTGTTCCACATTGCAAACTAAAGGGACAATGTCCAGTCGCTTGAGTTTAGTATAAACTGTGTGAAGTCCACCGACCAAATGCTTAAGGAAAAGTTCAAATGCTTGAGGTAAACAGAGCATAGTGTCGCCATTGATGACAAATGCCGCCACTTTCTGTCCGCGATAGTCCACTAATTTGCATTCATTGACACTGGGGTCATTTGTTGGAACGACGGGAGCTGGAGGACTTCCGTAAGGATGCCGATCCAATCCACGATCCCCCACAAATGATGAATTACTCCCGCCAAAATCATGATGATGGAAAGAGGCAGCCGCCGCAGAACTCATTGCATTCAATGCACTGAGGCTTGCAAGTATTCCTGGTGGCATGTTTTTCGCCGATGAGGCGGCAATCGAGTTGATCATGTGTTGAGCGGCCAAGGATGTTGGTTGACCCAAAGGAGAGTTCCGGTCCATTGGAGGACTATATGGAGCTTTGGAGCCACGGTTGGACATCGGCAGGGCCATAGGAGACAAAGACCCTCTTGATGGTGGCGATGTCACCTCTTCACCACTTGACCCGCCAGATTCCATCGTCTGGTCTATTTTCATCAACATTTGTTGCTCACCTAAGTGATGACTCGACCCTCCAAATATGTATGAGTTGAGGTGTGCAAGTAACACACTATTTATGTTGCAAGTTGCAATTTTGACTTAATTTGGGAAACAAGGTTTAGGCAAATCAAATTCCTTTCCCACAATTCCACCACCTAAATTTTCCCTTGAAAAATTTCACCTTGGAAAATATATGCGTATGTCACCAATGAATTTTATTTCCTCGGTCTCAACTGTTTTCGGGTAAAACTACCCCAGTTTCCGAATAATCATCCCTTTAATTTTCGGTATTATCTTCTTACTCATGGTGAGATTATTTCCAAAATCAATTAATTTCAAACTCTACTATTATTCTTTTAAAATGACTTCACTTATTTTTCTTGATTCACTATAATAATGTCTTCGTATTCACAGTATGCTTATTTTCATGCAATAAGCTATACTAAACACTTTTTTTCAAATCCCACAATAAGCGCTAACAATTTAGGTGCACATTAGTAAGTCACCAGCAGTAGAAAATTTTGAGTAAGAATTGTAATTCGTAAGTGCTTTTCCAAGAAAATGTATTTTTTATTGCCGCACAGTGGAACTGAGTCAACAATAATCATATATTATGACGTTGGGGTAGTGTTGAATACGTTGAATTGTATGTAAAGGGTGTGGTGTCCAAAAAGGGGTAAATAGCTATGATTTCACGTTCTTCTGTCTTCCTCTCGTTGAATCTCTCAAAAACAATAATAATATAATTTCCATTGAGAGTGGTGTAAATGATGATTTCAAGCTTGAAGTCAAGTAGTAAGTAATCAAGCCAACACTTAATTTCACTCTGGATGGTCACGTCACAACAACTGGCAAGAGAGAGGGTGGAAGAGAGGGTGAAAAAAATTCCTTCGTATGATACTAAAGAAATAGTAACTACTTCAGTTTTTTTCATATATATGTATAAGGAGGATACCTATAGAAATACTAGTTTCTTTGATTAGTATCAACAAATTACACAGCAGTCATATCAAAGGTAAAATTTATCGTTCAACTTTTTTCCCATTGTCTCTGCTCTAATGCAGAGTTATTTTGTAGGACTGGTTGTAGTATAGTGAGCACAAGTTCCAACTGATTCTTGTCTTTCTTTCTGTAGTTGTTTTTTTCTTGTAAATATTAATAGATTGTAATTGTTGCTAGTACTTGAATTTAGATTTTCTTCCTTTGTCAAAAAGATAATGTCGTCGGGAATAAATAGTCTTTTATTTCTTCGTTTACTTCTTCTTCTTCTTAGTTTTTCACTATTAACTTTTTAGCTTCAAGTTAGCAAGGAATGTATACTTTTGTCTCTCAGTACACCCCTGCGAGAAGAATGGTGGCTGTCAAATATTATATTTCTTGGCAATTTTTTTTATTCTTTCAAGTAATATAAAATCACAGTGATATAGAAGAGTGGTAGGAGAGCCAATGGAAGGAATTACGAGGATGTAAATGGTTAAATTTCCTTTTAGCTCAGTAACTAGCTTGTGTAAATGGTTTTAGTTGATGGGAGGAGTGGTTTAATGTTATAGTCGTGGTGACATTTATTGTGACTGTGAAACCAATGCCGGAGGTAGAGATTCCTTGATTATACCTGATGGATAGCAGTTGAAGACTATAGATGATTGGGAAGGAACGCACTGTGAGTTGTACAACTGTTGTGTATGTGTGCGAGTGAGGAGTGTAGATGTGAGGAGTTGGGATGAAAAAAGAAGGCGAACAGCCCGAACACGTGGATTTGAAAGCAAAAGCTTTGCAATAGAGCTCCCTATCCACCGTCTCTAGTATTAGGTTATCCAGTCCTCACAGACACCCAACCAACGAAGGAAAGAAGAGCGAATGAACGAGAGAACGAGAAAAGTGGAGTGAATCCAAACTCTCTTGTTTCGTCTCTCTCTCTCTCTGTGTATACTTCTCTCTATACTTCTCTTCTCTCTCTCTCCGGCTTTCCGTCGACTCTCTTATGTGCCTCCTCACGGTTCAAATGACCCTTCAAGTGTTCATGAATGAGGGTCGGATAGGAAATGTAGCTTAGATGCTCACCATCAGATTTCCTTGGAAAAGGAGCAAAGATGTTGACCGAATAGTTGACTTGGAATACGGACTAATCCTGCGGAGAACAAGAAGGAATGAACAAAAGCAACAACAATCGAATTGCAGTTGAATTGGACTGGAATCAGATCTGTGAAGTCAAATCCTTTGCGCAACCCGAAGACTCATTGGTTCTTGTTCTTCAGACGCAACGCCTCGATTTGGTTCCATTGGTGAAGGAGCATCGGAACAACACCAAAAAAGCGATGACAAAAAGTTAAAAATTACATATCACAACTGAAGGCGGATTCTTGACTGATCTGTCCTCTCCTCTCGTCTGTTCCACCATTCTAACTCGATATAACAACTACTTCACTTTTTCTTTCTTTTATACTTACACAAATTTACATCACTTTACGTGTCTACGGTTCGCATAGAAAATCTTCCACCACTACTCTCTACTACCACTGTCTCTCACAAGTTTACTCCTTATTATTGTTGCACTCACATATTATACACACACAGGCAGAGGCAGAAACACATAATAACTCATCTGGTATACCCGTATAGTAGATTTTTATATAGTGGAGGAGGCCCACTACTGGTTTATCTCGTTATTCTTTTCTTCTTAAAATGTAAATCCAACTCCAAGTCAATTTTTACCAGGTCCATAGGAATACATGGAGTTATATAGTTTGCTAATGCCAAAGCTGAATATTTCTCAGCTGTCACTCTCCTTCTAATACATTTAACTGCTCCTCTCCTCTCACTCCCGCACACCTTCCAACATCAAGGCTTCACATAATCATTGAGTACTGCCACAATATCTAATTTAAGCTGAACCATCCTTTCCTACGCTGACAATAAGGTGCGCCGAAATTTCTTAATACAAAGTGATAGACAATATACATAAATATTTTTCGTGTATAAATATATATACATATATATGATATTATGATACACCCCGTGACTATCTCTCTCCCTCTCTCTCTCTCTCTTCCTTGTAAATCTATTAGTTGTAGGTGTAAGTTCATTTGTTTAATTTAAACAAAGCCGTGTGAAAAAGCTATCAATACAATTATTGTCACGTCCGTTGGTACTCGAAGCCTTTCTTTAATCCAGGGGACAAATTGAATGGATGTTCCTACGTCTTAGCCAGCCTTTTCCCTCCTACACAGTCGACTGTACATAGAGAGAAAAAACTAAAACCCATAAATACTTTTCACCTCTTTTTTCATCAAGTTCCGACTCTGAGTCAATTACATCCTTTCTTTATCTTGTATGTACGGTATAGTTGTCAAGTTTGTCCAGCTCGAATTATCGTCGCAGAGACAAACAAGAGCTTAGCAAGACAGATTGGACAGAATTTCTTGTTGGCTGAGCCTCCTCGCCCGCCTGACACCATACAATTCTTGTGGTTTAGATGTCATAGTGTCCTTCTCCTCCGATATTTTATTTCTCTATGTTGTTATTGAACCTCCCTAAAATTGATCTATGTCCCGTTGACTTATAGAGTTACGGTAGAAGTGTGGCGATAAATTAAAGGCGGGCATTTCCATTGCACAAGGTATAAGCCGGAAGTTAAAAATTCCATAGTTGGCTATTAAAGCACGTACGAAGAAAGACGGACTGATCAAGTTGAAGTTGATTTTCTAACTTTTCCACGAGTGTGTTCTACAGATTGTTAAAAATAATACTAAGGTGTATTATTAGGATTGCAGGGTTTGCACTTTGACAGGAATTATTCCTACAAAAACTACTACTACTACTGCTACAACTAGTAAATCATGGTGAATAACTGAGTCAGTCAACCTGAGTAAGTGAAATCAGTGGCTGCTGAAAGGCTGTAACTGATGCATATTACGTAGTGGAGTAATATGGAGGTGGTGGGATTGTAGTTTGCAAAACACTATGCATATTGCATACATACTTGCGTGTATTTACTTGTCCTTACGTATACTATGGGGGGAGGTAGACACACTCGAATGATTCAACTTCGCCTTAACCCAGTGTACATAAAAGCTGAATTTTGATATAATATTATTGTAACATAGTAGCTTACATCGGGAGAGAGAATGAGAGGGGTTAGGCCCAGAAAAGGAGAGGAGTCATAGCTGAGTAAGCAGCAGTGCCTTTAATATTACACAGTGGAAAATAAACGTTTGACAAATGACTCTACATATACTCCCTAACAGATTTTTGACCTGAGGCGGGAGCAATAATTCCTACTTTTTAGATGTATCAACTATGCAAATAACATAATTACACGACCAGTTCATAAAGAAAAGTACATTTCTCCTATATTTAGCAATGCAAGAATGATTTCAAACTTCTCTCGCAACCTTCTGCTCCAGTAACAATTCCTATTTGACGTACAAATTTGTAGAAAGGGATGGAAAAAAATGTGTAAATATTCAAGACTCTGCTTCAAAAATTATACATTTGACTTTTAGACGAGTCAAGAGTAGAAAAAAATACAAATTCTTTTTACATTACATTCGATTAAATATGCGTAGGTATTAGGCAATACTGTGTCTACGTCCACTAATATCTCTAGCTCAGCCTACCTATAATTTATCCATTAGATGAAAACTAGACGTAAGCTTACATGGATTAAGCTTGTACTGCATACTGGGATGTATACATATGTACATGGACTCGTTTCAATTGGTAGCAGAGGCATGGACAGTAATACTTAGCCTGAAAAAATCCTGATTTATTGCTCATGATATTCGTATTTTGTAGAAACGTACACATTCAAGACATACACTCCCTATGGAAATTTTATGAGCTTTTCCCTTCACCTCTAAGCTACATCTCTCTCTCCGTCTAAAATCTATAGTGTGAGAGAATGGATTGGTAGTTAGTTGTCTTATTTACATCTCGTTTCAATGAAAGCAATGAAGTATTTACTTGCTCCTTCCTTTCCACTGACGATGTCCCACCCATCAGAAATAATGTCCAGCCTCATCAGAGTCAAAAACTGGGTTTACCATTTTCTCCTTTCTTCTTTACTACGTCTCGTTCTTTGATAAACTTCCTTTTGCTTCTTAATGGCCATATATGTGAGTTTGTACTTAGGGATATGTATTTAGTCGGACTATTATTATTTGCAGCAGGAGTTGGCCGGTAGTGGTCATTTATATTAGCAATGTCATATACTCAAGACATCTTTGTTAGTGGTGGTTTGGGGATACAAATCATCAAGTTATTTGTCTGAGACAAGGAATATAATTATTATTTTACATAAAGGAATGTAATAATGTCTGTCTCCTAACTGTGTGTTAATTACGCGAATCTCGTTGTCACACGGAGCGGCGGCGGTAAACCGGTCTTTGCTCACTGGTCCCACTCACTGATATGTTTGTATTTGGTTTTTTTCTCTTCATCCCCTCTTTGTCTGTATGTGCATGAGACATCATATAGGCCGGAGGAAAAGAAGGCGAGGGGAGAACTAAAAAAGTTAGTTGGTCACGAAAAACATCAACATTTATACGGAATGGATTCTCTTTACAATTTCATATTGTATTATTAACAAACACAGTCATTTTTTCCTTGGAAAATGAAATAAGAGCTCCTCTATACAATGGGAATCTCATCGGGTAGAGGCGTTCGAGAGCATAAGGATAGGATAGAAGACTCTTAATGGAGACTCTGAGAGACAAGCTTATGAGAGAGAAGAAGAGCGAATAGGTTGTAAAAATCAGGAAAGAAAACCATCATTGTAGAAAACTATTAACATAAGTTGACTGGCCTTTGTTAGAGAGAGAGAGAGTCAAAAGGAACTTCTTTTTGGTGGAGTACTTTTCGCTTTTCAAATTTTAATAGACCCCCGAGTACACCTGTAATTATCTTGTAGAAATTTCTTGTCTCGTCCATGTATCTCCATGACCAATGAGTTTGTAATTAAAGCAACCCATTTGTACTTTGTAAATGCACCCACAACAACGACCTGAACGGCTAACCGACAATCACCCCTCCTTCCCTAATACAATATATTATCCTCCTTTTTACTGCTTGAATCTCTGGAGAAAAAAAACCTCTAACCCATAGTATCCTCGAGTTTTTTTAGCCACGTTTATCTATATATATTTTTTTTTCAACTATCACTTTTCATGGATTTGAACGTGTTCATATGGACACAGGGGGAAAAGGGATGCTGTAGTGGCTTTAGTAGGTTGGAGATGTTATAAATTGGATTAAATAAATTAGGGGAGAAAATGTCCATACATTGAGTAAATATCCATGGGTATTTCTTCGTCATAATAAGTGGAAATTGGTTGAGAGGAGAGTGGAGAGGAAGAAATATTGTATTTGGGGAAAAGTCAGGATACCTGACCCATTGCCTTTCATTTGATTTTGCATGAAATGTAGGGCAACTCTTAAGACTCTATGGAGCTTCAACTTTTTTGAGCAATATGCAGTGCAGAATGAGAGGAGTTGGAAAATGCGCAGGAAACAGGTTGAAGGCACAGTCGAGTCTGGCTCTGAATTTATAGAAGAAAAGTGTCCAGCTAAAGGGTAAGGTTTCGGATTGGATTACTGGGCAATTGAATAGGTTTCGTTATGTATAATGCTGGAGTTGGTGAACTGCGCGCACGACTCACAGGAACTCCTGCGACTTCCATCGTTTCCGCATATCTACGATGACTGGCGAGAGGCCGCGGTTTCTCTGCTCAAGTGTCTATAAGATGACACTGCCGAGTGCTATCTAAATACCTTCGTACTAAAAGCAAAAGAGTCCCCTCCTCCATGTGCTCTTTCCACAAATTGCGCATTACATTCCTACTAAGTGTCACTAACGCCATTTAATTTGCAATTATATCTACTACCATGGATACAGAGATACTCTCTATATACCTACCTATACCTTCGCATTGCTCTTCTTTCCAAAACTACACATTCGCCTCTCAATTCTTATCTAACTAATACTGCCACTCCTCCTCCTGCTACTCCTTCTACCATCACTACATTACTTCCTTCCACTCTGTTTCTCAGCTTCAAATACCACCAAGACATAGGGAGATGGCAATCTTCTCTCTCTCTCTCTCTCTCTAAACGAAATCATCTTCTCTAACTTAATGCTTACTTTTTCTGGGTGATTGCTGCAGCTTAATCGTGGCCCCTTTCATTATTTCAACCTTACAACACCATTGTTTTTCTCTGGACTTTATGCATATATTACAATGTATGTATACGTGTGTCCATGGGAACGGTAACGACTCACTATGTCGTATTCCTCCTCTCTCCTTTTCTTGCATCCAAAGAGGCTATGAGTCTCATCACCCATCACACCAGGTACTGCCCATTATAGCAGTAAAATAAACGAGTAACAAGGCAAAGAAAGCCATACTGCTTTAATATTACTATTTCTGCTTATTACAACCTCAAGCAGAAGTATAGAATAGGACGGGAGAAGCGGCTAATTATCTTGTGAATCTTTACATGATGTTCCGCACTTGCCTCACAATACCTACACATCCGACTCCCAAAGAGGTACTACTACTCCTCACTGTCCCAACCCAACTTGCACAGTTGGTAATAACAACTGTCTAATTACAGCCATCCGTAGTATAACTCTTAGTCAAACTAATAATAGTAACTTTAAATGAAGGAAAACCCAGCATTATTCTACGCTCCTCTTCCTGATTCAATGTACTCTCTGATAATGAGAGGACATGAGAGCCCTTCACAAGGTGAATTAAGAGATGCCAATGTCGATGAGTTCGTGGGGTAACCGAATCCTTATCCTCAGCTTATAATTTGCAACAAAGTTCAGACAGTGACAGAATTTTAGGAGGAATTTTTTATTTATGCATAATTTGTATTTGAAATTTAAACTAGTTTATTTGTAATGAAAAAAGCTATTCAATTGTATGAAAAAAGCTTGTAAGCTCCGTTGTTTGTATAAAAGTATTTTTGTGTAATAATGTAGTAGTTGAATTTGGTTGAAGTTAAATTATTTTTGGTTACTTCAAGGAATCTCAACTTAAGATTAACATTTGAGATAAGGTCATACACAAGGTCCGTCCTCCTGATATATACGCTAACATTGCCAACTTGTTTACCGGGCACGTATACATAAGGCAACATGTTGAACAAATGATGAGAGAAGGAAAAGGTTATAGAACATATACGGAGCATTAACACACTGGATTCCCCCTTTTTCCTAAAACTACGTCAGAAAACTATATTATACATACGTGAATATGGATGATGTATAAATATACGTGTATCTAAAGAACTTTTACATGTAAGTAATTTCCCAAGGAGGGTTACATAAATACGTAATATGCCAAACAAGTCCCCACAAAATATAAACACATGCCTACTCAAATGGAAATTAGCAATTAGTTACATGATAACTACCTCAACCAATGTTTTCTGCCCAAATCAATTACATATTACTGAATATGAATTTGAGTAAAAAGACTGGGAAATAATTCAAAATATTTGTATGATTAAACGTTGAGGACTTTTGTGTGGGTATATTATATACCTCTTCAGAAATAAATTATGTCCATAATAAAAGCACCAATGGAGAGTGAGCAATTTTATAATAAGGTGTATAAAACATTGGCATAAAATAGTTTCTTCTCATTCATCTTAAACTAAGGCTCAAGCAATAACTCTTAAATTTATTGAAGCTCATTATTTAGATTCCAGTGCAAATTTTCATGCATGTACCTCAATGCAAGGGAAGCACTTATTAGCGTACGTTACTATACATACAGTATATGTAGAAAAGAAGAGATATGACATATACATTTATGTACTCACTCACTCAAACTTTTGAACCTTGCGCAGCACCGAACTCAAGCATGTATGCACGGGAAAGACCATATAAACATACGTAAACATAAAAACTCTCGTGGTTATTTAACTTTTATATTTATTACCACTGACGTGTACCGTGATTTTTTGCCCAAGTTCTCCGTGAACTAGAGAGATTCACTATAAATGTAGTAATAAGCCAAGCTTTTGTTAATCCGGATGGATAAATACGATATAAAAGTAATGGCTTTGCTGTTTCCGGGTGGTCGTTTTTCTCTTAACAATAATTACCAATGAAAGCTTGCAATGAAAATGTCAGAAAAACAATTTGTGTGAATTATAATTCAGACTCCTCATTCACAATTTAATGGAGGAACCTACGCAATCTTTATCATCAATATGGAGATAAGGACATAGTCTCGAACATTTTGTGGGCGATGTCGGAGCGAAGATCCAGTAACGAGTCAAATCTTTAAGCAATATATATATGTAATATACTTGCACATGAGGCTCCACATTTAGTTCGCCTTCAAGATCTCATCATCTTGAAAATCACTAACAATGGATAAATATTCCAAGTATCTCTTCACCATTTTATTTCATAAAAGTCATGCTAGTAAAACCAAGTTGAACCAAGCCTCCCTGCCCCATCTCCCCTGCTCTCGCAGCATTGCACTGTTATGGTGTAATGGGTACATTATAACAATGAATATGAGTACGAACAATGTTCTTTAAACATATAATAATTCATTCAATACGCTCTCATTTTTTCCCTTCAATAATCTTCGCTAATCATACCCAGAGCGAGCATTAATAATGTGAATATGAGATGCATAATACAAAAGCAAACCAAATTCAATAGCAAATACTTATTGACTTAAAAAACGTTTTCCTAAAAATCATTTGGAATATGAATGTGTGCAAAACCATAAATATGTACATGCATATACATTGCTGTATAATAGAGCACTGTGCATAAAAATATCGCATTAAAAACCAACAATGACAATATGCATTAGGGCTTTTTATGCAGCTCACAAAAAGGTTTTTTTAATATGAAAAAGACGAATGGAAGCAAAGTGGAAAAAAGCAAGCATGCTGTCTGATTTGCTGCGGTTCGATAAAAAGAAATCAGTTGCAGTTAAATAAAAATACACATGGTAAGTTTCATAATATACGGTATATATATACGTAAAATATTTTGTATGTGTAGGTATATATATACGTCTGCGTATTGTGCATGGGGATAGGGAGAAAAATGGAATAGGAAAGGCAAGGAATAAAATGCAAGTAATGCATGGATCATTTTTCTAATTTAATTTCGGATGAAAATATATTTGTTTCTTGTGCAGATCAACCGCTCTGATGTTTTTTAAGAGATGCTACAATACTCTCACATCCCCTATTATTTTTACGTAGCTACATAAATGCACGGTGCATGCGATAATTTTTCATCATGGTACAGAACGATAGGAGCTCTGGCTCAGTCAGCATATTCATTGTTTGTTACTGGATAGATTCAGAGAAGCTTTCAACTAAAGTATATACATACTGCTACTTAATTATTGTATACGTTGCGAGATGATATGGGAAGAGTTAGAGTAAAAAAAATAAAGGAGTACCTATAACGCACGACGTTCACCAAGTGCATGCTAAGCTCCAAGTCCTCAAACTCATCGCCGTTTATACACACAATATATGTATACACACCAGATCCTTCACGTGCTCTACGTATATGTGCAAGTTGGTCCCCAAAATCCAGGGTGAAAATGAACTCAAGTATGCCGTATGCTATGATTGCTATACTATGCTCCACAACCTATAGCAAATGTGTAAGTTCCAAGTAAGGGTTTTTTAATAGCAAAGTACTACTACTATATAGTTGAAGAGTAGGTAAAACCGATAGGGGATGAATGCAATGATTACGTTAAAAACCTTCCAGAGATCATGCTTTCATCTATTGATTTTATCAATGTTTATATGACTCACGATGTATGATTATTGCACAGGATAAATCTGCATACCACACTTTTTTACTATTATTAAGTGCATGATGAGGTATCCACCTCTCATAGTGTATGAGAGGCGGCAGCCGTACTTTTCTTTCTCTCTCGCCTTTTGAAAATCCAAATCTATCTCTCCTTTCTTTTGTATAATACTTGCAAGCTATGTGTATTATGTACGTGTCTACATACATTTCCACTTTTTATTCCGACTACACTTGATACCGTCAACGACTGTACCATGCGTAAGTACTGTGAAAAATTTTCAACCTACTACTACAAACACCAGCATCATCTCACATCATTCTCCATTTCGAGAGCATCTTCGCCTTTAACAATTGTAAGTGTATACCATCGTCATCTTCACAGGTCTATGCACCCTTCAATCTGTTTCTCATCAAAATCCTTGTCTCCTTTGTACTACGTCTGACAACAACTACACCGAATTTAAATTGCGAATTCATTAATCTAGCTAACTAAGCCGCACACAAAAGCAAATTTCTTGTGAGACAGAGAGAGAGAGAGAAAGAGACGGAAAGAGTATTCTTCAAAGTTGCATTTAATCAAATAAAAAATTATAACACAGTCATACTCGCCGGACACGCTGTTTTGACAAAACTCCCTTATCTGATCCATCGAATGCAGATAATAGATCTTTATTCATCGTGAAAGGAAATCCGCCTGACCTTAATACGTGGATGGTCTTACTATTTATTTAATGGATACATGGCATTAGACAACCGTGAATAGTTACAAATTTTTCCTATTCAAACATATATTTGTGTGTGCAAGCCAGGTTAATAATTAGTATATCTATAACCATCATGTAAGTTTCCAATTATTTTTCTAATTTGTACTTATTGTATCAACATTTTAAGTAAGACAAAGTCAGGTGGGGCCATGGAGCAGTGTAAAGAAAGATGAAATTATTTAGGATTCAAAGAATCCATGGATTTGTTAGTTTATTTTTTTTTGTGTATGTACTTTCAAGAAGCAAATGCTTGATAAAATGTGTAATCAATAATTAACTATGTTGTGTTTTTAAAGGAAAATAAATGTGAGTTGTATTCATTCAATTCACATTCAAGCAAGTATTCATGCAAGATGGGAAATTGCTGCAGTGGGATTGTTGGTCTCGAATCAAGTATCTGTGGTCTGTAGTAAGAAGATGCGTAAAAAACGATAAATAAGTTATTGTGATAGAAGGTTAATACCCTAAAATGGTGAGAAATGCATACAAGTATTTAGTTAGTGGCTCGCATTATTGAAGAGTTTGGCTGAGAAAAAGAGTGGAGTCATGCGACACGCATTATCATAGAACCTTGTCCCTTGAAATTTGCTCTTGTTATCAAAAGTGAGGTTTTGGATGATCCATGTATCCCCTTATATTTGGATAAACTTGTGGAATAATAAAGATGCCTATAGCTACATGGATTGGTTGACTGTCCTCATCCTCATGTCCTGTCATCTCAATAGTTGGCAAAGTTGGCTGGAAAAAAAAGTTGAATAAAAAATCGTTTGAACGGTGGTTCCCATCATTTTAGATTGAATTTATTCAATAGAAAATCTAAATGGTGGGTTTTATTATTCTGTGGTATAGTATAGCACTATCGTAGATTTCCCTCTTTTTCACAGTTTCATACACAATCTGTGCATGATAAGGCGAGGTGAAGGCTGGGTAACATTATGAATAATGTGACGGCAGAATTGGGCCTATCAAGTGTTCTGTGGTTATGCATTCTCGAGATTGTGGTCACAGATAGACTTGAGTTGAACAGACTGGACGAGGATCTCTCTTCAACCCAAATGGCATTCATGAGTTATATCTAACTTTATTCCTATTATACTGATTCTCTAATGGCCACAAAAAGTCTCCTTTGACTTTTTTTCACACTGGAGTACAATTCAAGTCCGACACTGAGAAGGACTCACACAATGGTGACAATATGCTCGGCTATTGAACCAGCCTCAATGGAAAAGTGACCCAACCGCTCACTCAACACCATCACCACCCTCCCAGCTAGCTTAAGTGCATCAAATGTGGACAATCCCTTTTCAATTCTCCAAGTAATACTTTCACTTTCATCAAATACACCCATTTATCTCCAGCTCATCTTATTCTCATCTCAAAAACATCTTACTTCCTTTTACCATCATCCTTTTGTCAGCTCCTCTACGATGTCAACTTCGTCTTTCCAGTACAATATGTTTCCCTATATGTACTAACACATGCAAATAAATCGTATTCATAAAATATATCTACTTCACTTTTCCACTTTCTAACCTCCTGCCCCCCCCCCCTCTGCAGAACATTTCCATTTCAACTTTCCTCCGCCCCCACTCCTCCGTCACTATAATAATAATTTTTACAAATATTCTTCTAATCTGAGAAATACATTAGTATATATTGCTACAGTAGTAGTGCCGATCCGTGAAGGCAAAGAGTAAAATCTTAAACTGTGAGGAATAAGTATTAAAGTTCATGATCACGAAATAAAAACTTGAAGCGCCTCGAACGCCATCATCATTTACATGAGTATAAGAGCCACCTCTATCTTGAACCTAATATGCATTTGAAATGCACGGAAGTTAAAGTGAAGTAAATGGCTGCTATTTTCAAATGAAAATCCTTGCGGCAAAAGTGGAGTACATTAAAAAGAGGAGCGAAAATTTGTATACAACACAATATTACTATACTTGGTTTTTAGCTAAAAAATGAGTAAAATATGGAAGGAGAAAAATATACTCGTCTAATATGCTTTTTCAAAGTAGATACGTGAGTGTTATTATGGATAGATACTATGAGTTGTATATAGTATCGGAACAGCAAATTCTTCCTTATGTCTAATGCTTCGATTTAACTGGAATAATCTGAGGGAGAAGTGGAGAAGATTGAAGTGATGTCCTCTTACGTCAAGTTAAAGAGGGCTGTAGAGTTAAAAGCTATACACTAGCAAACCATGGGATCATGGGTGAAAGATTAGGATTTAATGTGGCGAAATACCTTTGGTTGAGTATATATAGATACAGGCGGAGTGAAACTGGAGTTGTGTGCCTATTAAACTATTTTTCTATGACATCATCAATCGGTCCACATGAAAGTTTCCCTATGAATCTTGATGAGAATTTTCTCTTCCATCAGTTTGACTCCATAAACTTTCACATCCTCTTTAGAATGAATACTGTCTCATTTGAAATCAGATTAAATTAACACTAAAAAGTAACGATCGAAAGGATTTCGGGACCAGAGGGAAAACTATGAGGTTACGCAATAAACGATTATGGAAATTCGTAAGTTGAGGATAAATTGTTTTGACTCCACTTCTATCCTTCCCAGTCATAGATGCATTCTCTATACTTCCTCCTACCCAAAGATCATGTCTCTTTCTATACACTGTACATTTCCCCCTTGAGTGGATCGCAGAGTTCATTTCTGTACTCTAAACCCACTATATATACATTAGATGTTTCCATATGCACAGAGCTATGCACAGAGCCATGTGCAAATCTCGACAAACTGTCGTAGCCCTTGAAATCTCCTGGATCCTACTGTCATGTGCATATCGTCGGCCAAAGTCCAAAAGGAGCTATAATTTTGTTTTTCCCATAACGTTACGAAAATTATAGCTCCTTTTGGAATTAGGCCGACGATATGTAAATACTGTACACGGAAAAGAAAAGAAGCTAAAGTGAGAACACTCCTCAGAATATCATATTGTCAAAGTGTGTTTCCACACAACAATAACGAACGAAGTAAAGGAGGGTAAATCTTACACCATGAATTGTC
Organism: Spatulosminthurus flaviceps; assembly: GCA_034693705.1. Taxonomy (NCBI): domain Eukaryota; kingdom Metazoa; phylum Arthropoda; class Collembola; order Symphypleona; family Sminthuridae; genus Spatulosminthurus; species Spatulosminthurus flaviceps. Next base: position 6,667 of record JAQFXU010000034.1, on the reverse strand, counting down.
CTCTCCTTCCTACTCAACACGTGCACGTACACACTTACACATTACACTTTTTACAAGTCAAGAGAAAAGTCCTAGGAATATTCAAGTGGCAGTTTGTATATGATTATGCATGTGGAAAACGTCGGAGTCTGACTTGGATTACGGTTGAATCTCCGGAATAATGTTCCTCATGGAGAAAGATGCGGAGGCGACGAAGTGCAAATGTGAGGAAGGTGGTGGTAGCACTTCTCTAGACGGTGATTTCACCAAATACACACAATGAGAGGAGCTGAGAGATAAACATTCACATTCCCAAGGCATTACGTTATAGCCCTTCCCATACCGACAACCAGCAAGCCAATCGTAGAAAGGGTGGCCTCCAACGCTCTATAGAGTCTCAATGACACAAATTCAAGTTGAGATCCCCACCGGCACTGTACACATTCACTTATACTTGCATTCACTCCTTCTTCTCTCTTCAACTCCACAGTCCTTCCAATCCATATACATATTCTACTATTAGGCTCCGGCTTCCCGACACAAAAACACATACACATACTTTTGTGTTCGCATCCACTTGTGAGCATACAAGAACTTTGAGCAATCGTAGCGTATTATTTGAGAGTTCCGATAGACGTTTTTTCATATTTCAAACCTCCGCCTCTTTCCATACAATCAAACAAATAAGAAATGATTACACTGTCCGCCAACTTGTGCATCCTTTGATCAAACTAAACTTTTTCCTCACTAAATAAGCTACCCAGTCCAATCATGTTCAACGCCTGTATAAACGTCAAAGGAAATGAGCAAGTACTAAGACATTTATACAAATTCTCATTCCAGCCGTGTGGTCATTTTTAATCTCAAATGTTCAATAAGTTAATGAGACGAATTAATTGAACCCTTAGTCGAAACCTTGTATTAAATTGAATAATTTCCTGAGTTCTGATACAAAAAATATCATGGAGTACTTAATGAGATAATTATTTAATAATTTTTTGGCCAATATAATGTTAACGAGGGGAAATGCATAGGAATAATTTTTATTACAAAAGATTTATTACTTTTTACTAATTAATTAATTAGATTTATATGCAGTGGAATGGATTCATAACGTACTTAGCCTAATTGCAAAGTGAAGGAATTTTATATTTCAAAATACGCATAATATTGGCATTGTTGGCGACAATTTTGTAATTTTTTGCAATTGACACACACATACATTTTATAAACTTGGAAAATAAAAATCAGTAGCGTTAATGTAATTAAATCATCTTGGAGGATGAAGGAACTCAAGTTGTAATTAAAATGTGTTTGTATGTGTACTGGAAGCGACATAATGTACGTGTGTATAATGTATTTATGCCATTTAAGAACAAGCCCCATATGCCTCATTATATTCTTGAACACAGTCCCATTTCATCCACTCTAAAGTCTCGACGACTATTGCCATGTCTACAAATAGCCATAAATGTCTCTGATCATAAAAGCATACCGTCGAAATCCTGATTTATTCAGCCAATTTTCTTTCAAAACACGTATAAGCAAAGTAGGTGCCGGCGAGGATACATGCACACAGATGTATATATCAGCATACATGCAAACAGTAGGTTGAGAGTTCCCCTCCTTTGTAGCTGCTCGCCAAGCTAAACACACTCAACGGAACGCATGTTTACACTTGCTCTCACACAATAATATTATGTATGTCCATTAAGTCACCGTCATTACTTTTCCTAAAGCACTTTTACACTATCTTCACACCGTGTGTACGTTAACTACTAGTAATTTACGAGTAATTGCTTTTACCGGCACAACCTATTGGGCTTCACGTCACTGTGCTCTCTTCTATATATCTCCCTCTCTTTCTCACACAAACTTTTTAACTTACTTTATTCCTTCGCTGAGTTTCAACAACAAAACAATATTACGATCCACATTACTTGTTAAAAAGATTCTTCACAAGCTTTTTTTTCTATATAAATTTAATAGGCATCAACTGCATTACATCTAAACCTAAAGTTAACTTTGTCATTTTTTCCCTTTTAAAAAAATATGATTTACACTGGCAGCCACGCTTTATCAGTTGAAAGTCCCTTCTCTTCCTCTTCTATGCAGCTACAGCTAAAACTTATACTCAAATAGCCATCTTGCGTATGCATACGTATGCATGGTTACATGTCAGGTGCATATGAGCAGCTTACAATGTTATGTGGTTTTCACGTTCAACTTACATATCACATTTTGCTTACTCGTAATCAGATATTTTTGACGAAAACTTGTCAGAAAGCTGGAGCAATAGTTTCCTGAATGAGTGAGCAACGCATCAGATAAAATAACGTTGCACACCATTAGGTCACATGTGCATGTATACCATAGACCTTATGGTGTATATTTCGTATCGGATTTCATTGCTTAAGCTAGTTACCAAAAGCAGTAACTAACTGAGTAATGTTCAAACGGCAATTACCCGCTAAACTGTATCAATAAACGTCAACTTAGCTTTGGTCAAGCTGCTACACACTTTTCAACCCCTTTGGAAATAAGTATCAGCATAGCATGTCTCATTTCGTTTCATATACATATTAGATAAATTAAAATCCATCCACTGGTACTTTCCTGTGCACATAAAGATGACAGAAGAAAGATGAAAAGCTTTCAAGTGAGGTCTCACACATTGCCATGCATAAAAATACTCTGGAATTCCATTTCTTTCTTCACTTTGTTTCATCATAGCACGTTTGTCTATTTATGGTAATTTCAAAAGTTTCAGTCAGTTTTTGTATTACATAGATTCTGATGTTTTTAAAAAGAAAATGGTTATGCCAGTGCCAGGACCAGAAATAAAAGGCCTGAAGATTCAGATTAGAAAGACTGAGATTTTGGTTTTTTTTAAGACTCGGAATGTTAGATTCGTAGTTACGTCTACGTACAAGAGAAACGGCTTGAAAGCTGTTGTAAGTAAAACAGATAAAACTTTTTTTGCTTGTCATCAGATTTAGATTTTTCAGTGAAACATATATGCATAAGTAAAAAAAAGGTTAAAAACAAGTTGAGGATATTTTCATGAGTAGTTATATGGCTGTAACAAAAAACAGTGTAATAAAGGGACTTTGGGAGTATGCAATGAAGCGTAACCAGCCAAGGCATTATCGGGAAATGATAGGTAGAGAATTCATTATTTTTACGTAGACATACAAAGAACAGTCATAGACGGAAAAGCATGGAATGATTAAAAGGGAAAATCGTCCCAGCAATATACAGCTTATAGATTATTTGTGACCGATTTCAAAGTGGAAACACACATACGAGCTGGCATAGACTCATACATAAGGTCTTCATATGTTTCCTCAATGCGACTACCAAATCCATACATAATAAGACTGAGCAGTTCTATATAGAGATAAATATTAACCATGTATTACTCTGAGTTGCTGTTGCTAGTGTACGTTTAAATAAAGTTTCGGATGGTTTGGAAATACAAGATTCTCATGGTAGATACTATTTGGCCTTGAGAGGCAAACAATAGATTCCATCGATGTTTTTGTTAACGATTAAGCTCAGTTGGAAACCTTTGTCGGCTCGCTTTGCCTACTTTGTTATTACTCCAATACAAGCATTCATCCATAATTATTATTGTCAACAGTAAGAATCACCCTTGTATTGAATTATAGGATTGATTATTAGTTTGACTATACAGTATTCGTAATCGCTCACTCCTCTTAATTACACTGCCTTACTTTTCCCTAACCATTTTTACTAACCAACCATGGTATACTATCATACTTTTTCCTTGTATAATTTTTATTGGATCCTACAAGCATCCTATGGTGGAGAGAGAAGAGATGTAACGAATTTCATCAACTACTATACATATTACCCAAAAGTAGACACCATTATTACTACTTGTAGTTACATCCGTGCTCGGATTTCTAATTCTGTTCCAACAGTCAAATTCTTCAGAACGCTAGTGCTATAATTTTTAACTCTCAAAGCAAATGCTACTTCCAAAAATTCTGGACAGGTCTAAAGCCTAAAGTATAGGTCTTATTATAACGACAAGTACAATTTAAGTACCTTTTGGAATCATAGGTTCCGAAACTGAGGAGGTTCTTCTAAATCAGAGGTTTTAGTAGAATGGTGGAATGGTAAAAACTCTTTGAGTACAAATATGTTCTTTATAACACCTGGAGTACTATACTTTTTTGCTCTTTGTTGCTTTGTAATTCGTGGTTTTGTCACACAATTCACAACTGCCATTGATATTAACGATCTGGTTCTTCGATAACTTACACCACGCCTGTTAATACTACATTTAGTATTCTCCACTCCTACATTGAACATATGAACAGGATCTGAGATCCAGTTTGGTGAAAATTAGCCATAATTGGTTTAATGATATCTGAGAGAAAAATTAATAGAAGTGACTATACACTTCCATTTTAATACGATAAACGATCTATGGGAGTAGTAGTTGTAGATAGTAGCCCCAGTGAAGTGAATGTGACTGGTATACCCACTCAAAAGCTAACTATGTTCATAGAGGATGTAGAATGCATGTAGGTATGCTTAGTAACTTGCTCGCAGGTACTTAACCTTGTGAGAAAAATAACTTTTATGGCATACAAGGAGATCGTGCCTAATTATTGCCTCTACATACCCCTAAAATCTTCTTGTGACCCTTTCAAAAAAGGGGCTTTAATTTCTGAGGATTAATTTTCCCCCAATGGTTTCTCTATGTAATCAAACCATTTGAGGGCGGTAAATTTATTTAAATAAATGTTAGGCTACCCAATAAATATAATACTCAAACTATTACTTCTAACCTGAAGTTAAAATTCAGAAATCGCTGCCTGTAGATTGCTCCAGCCTTCCTGAAACGGTAAGGAGGGTGAACAGGAACAGGGTACCTATCCATCAACTCTTCATTTTTAACCGCAGCTCATAGTTACATACTTTCTTAATAAAGTAGCATTTGTGTATGATGTAAGTTTACGTATAGCTGAGACATTCAATCCAACAGTCAGCTTGTACAAGGAAGCATGCCGCTGTACAATGTGCTACACTACATAAGTGCTCAGATGCATTGCATTCTTGAGTATTATTCGGGAAAAACGGGCAAAGCATCCACACCTTTAAATACAGTTGAAGCGAAAGGGCGGAGAGGAAATACAGTTAAATCTTGATGTAATGGAATCTCGGGAAACCATGCAACCTGTCCGGTATATGAGGGACTAATTCCAGTACATATAATGTGTTATCACTAGTGTTAAATATGGTACTATGTGTGGTTAAGATATCCTTCCAGAGTTTCCTGTTTTTATTTAGAATATCCTGCGTAAGGTTAAAGTATAGCAAATTCAAAGCTGAAGCAATTTTATCATTTACCCTAAGGACTGAAATAGGTCTCCAGGTTTGAGAAACGCAAAAACGAGGCCGAAAATTGTTGCTTTGTAAGAAATATATATGTTGAAAATAATGTTGTACGAAACCTTAAAACCTGTCAGGTCGAATAAAAATGTCCGCTATAAGCAACCAGAAGCACTTTTTATATGGAAGCTTTTGGCGGGCCCGGAAAAACTAGTCCGGTTTTTATCCAAATGACAGGTATAAGCTTGTCCGGCATACAGAGATCTTACTGTATTCAGTCCACGCTAACACATTTGCGACCTTGCCACTCTATCGTGCCTCTCATTCTCGCCACTCCATGAGCTTCAGACTTGTCAGTTGAAGTACCTATTTACTCGAGAATTTACTATGGGATTGTGGCCACAAACATTTTCCCCTATTCATTTTTCTTCGATATCGAAAAATCGCAAGGCTGATACGCACGTAAAAACGCACGAATATTATTATTTACTGTTAGCGCTCCCAAATGAATCTTGAGTTTGTAGGAAAAGCTGAGGCGTTTCATAGGATGATGCTGAGTGAGATTTCAGATGAAATAATGCTATTCAACAGTAAGTCAACTATTTGGAATGCAGTGCTAGTAGTTTTACTGATATTACCTAATAACTATGTAATTACGGATGAGAACAACATTCAACTTTCCACGCAGTAATAATAATGGTTACACATAAATACTTTGCTCACCGATTTCATTGCTTTTGGTTACTCCATAGAATTACTATATAATAATATGTGTGTGGACTTTTGGGTATGCCTCCTATACTACTAAATCTGGAAGAGAACCCTATGCGTGTGGGTAGTCAGGAGGGCAAAGCCAAGGTTGGGAAATATACAACCACTGAATACACGGAATGAGAAACATTTCATTTCATCTTGAATGAATGGAATTAAAATAACTGATAATCATCGGGAAGCTTAATTAGAAAATTTGAAACAACTGGGCCTGCCTACCTGAGATTGAAAGGACTGCCCCCTTAAATCCCACCCTACCTCGTATTTTCATTTTCTTCCGCTCGATCTTCGTGAGGTTCCAATAATGAAAGATATAAAAGATCGCAAGAAAGCATATTAAATGCTTTACAGTCGAGCCGAAAGCAAGATTTCCAATGACGATTCTCATTATGCACCGCATTAGGCAAAGGATCAAATTTTCATCCTACCATAGCTCCACAGTAGAAAAGGAACTTATGTCAACATTCGCCCACTCAGAGGTGTGGATATTTTTCAAATACTTTATTTGAAATAGTATTTCAAATACAATTTTTATTTTGTATTTCGTATT